>CAUYTI010042361.1:0-15548 GCA_963575145.1 Galago senegalensis
ACATATCCATCAACAGTTTTTTAATTGTTAAGTTTTCCTTTTACTTTTATACAGTAAATTTAACCCCTCTATCATATGGAAATGGAGACTTTTTTTCACATTAAGAACAATAGATCAGGCTGGATAATCACAGTTTAGATAGCAAAACATGAGAATCTGTAGCACTCTATTTTAAAGCACAGATTGGTCATGCCTCTGACAAAAAAAGCCTACAATTAAAACCCAGTGGCAGTAAATTCTATACATTTGAATTACATACATAAATCTAAGATTAACAAAGCTTTGAAATGCCATCATCATCTATAGCAGAGATTATCTTTATGTTTTTTATTTTCTTGGTTTTTAGAGCAAGAACTTTTAATAGTATATATCAATATAATATATTTTTAGTTTGTGTATTGATATAACAAGCCAAATCACACCAAAAAAAACTACTATCAATATAATGTATGTGTTGCAGTCAATTAGCTCCTCTGCCCTTGGGAGTAAATTATTTCTTTTCATTTCTCTCTTGTTCCTGCCTTAGCGTAATATACCGAGTGGAGCTTTCCTTCCATATCCAGAGATCCTGTAACTGCAGGATCCTAAAACATGGATTGATGACGTCTCCCTATAAAAATTTCTAAGGCCACATTAACTTTGGAGCTATGCTGGTTTCATATGGTCATTCTAACATCATAGTTAATGTCCAAATTCCTTTACATCTAGCTTTGCCAATCCCCAGGTGAGTTTGCCTTTATCTCTCTCAAGATCAATATATCCTGTCTGCTTATACACAAAGTCCATATATTTCAATAGTTCAGTATTGATAGGGCCTTTAAAATATATATTGACAGGACATACATTCAGTGTAGATGTAGATATTTACATGACCTAGTTCTCTCAAATGCAAAATCTTTTGAAGTTTTGCCTAGATGACGACACAAACCATGTCTCCAGAGGTGTGGGATTCCAGAACAGATTTGAAATGGCTCCCGAAGCACATCTGAATTAGAAAAATAAAAATGTGTCTAGGTATCATTCAAATCAGGATACCACATCCTCAGAGGAGAGGCAGCAGTCTCTATGGGTTGTGCTATTGATCTTTTTTTTTTTTTTTGAGACAGTCTATGTCGCCCTGGGTAGAGTATGTGGCATCACAGCTCACAGCAACCTCAAACTCTTGGGCTCAAGCGATTCTCTTGCCTCAGCCTCCCAAGTAGCTGAGACTACAGGTGCCTGCCACAAAACTCGGCTATTTTTTTTTTGTTTCAGTCGTCATTGTTGTTTAGCTGGCCTGGGCTGGATCTGAACCTGCCACCCTCGTTACCTGTGGCTGTGACCATAACCAATGTGCTATGGGTGCCAAGCCTGTGCTGCTGATCTTGAGATACCTTTTAAGATGAACAGGTGGCTGTGAAAACTTAGTAACCCTGCCTGAAGTGTCAGTTCTCAGGAGATTCCAAAACCTCCATCTAACTTTGTTGATTAATTAGCTCAAAAACAGATGTTATGTGAAAGTTTAAAAATTTTGGAAACAGTGTTTCTCTCCATTTTGTTTTCTTTTTTCAAAATATTCCCAGATAGGTATAACACAATATTATCTATTTATTTGGGAAGCCTCAGAATATGTTTGACAAATACATAATATATGTAAACTACACTGATAATTGTTTGTACTATTGTTAATAATTCATAAAATAAGTTCATAAAATGGAGCAATATAAAAAGAAAAGGACTTAGACTTATATAAAAGCTTTTGCTAAAATGTGTTCAGTCCCAAATGCCATTTAGACATGGAAAGACTTTTAAGAAGGTACCAATATCTTTTAAAAAAGCATAGAATAGTATCTCATAAAGTTGATGATTTTATAAGGATATTTTTCATTCTTAATACAGATGGGGTAGTACATTTTAGAATTTGCTTTTTACTGATATCATTCATTAGATATCCTAAAGCAAGATGCTGTGAAGGTTTTTTTTATTTTAAAAAAAATTCCTTTTCTGTAAAGAAACTCCAACAGTTAAATTTCTCTGAACAATTACTTGGCTATAATAGCCAGCACACTGCTGGTATTTTAATATGATAATTGAACTGAACTTTATAATGCAAGATTTGAAATGTTTTTGCACTTAGAACTGAAGATAAAATGTCAGCAATAAAATTGAAAGTTAAATATGGGACTCAATGGGCAAAACTAAATAAATTCGCCTACTTGGAGAGACTACCCACCAGTCAGGCACTAAGGGAGCTGAGGGCTTGAAAGGCCACATTAAACGTCCTATAATGGCACACAGCCTTTTATTAGTTTTTTCCAACAACAAAGACTTACACTTATTGAATAACAAGTCATTATCACCTTCTAGATTTAAGTGTGACCCACTAAGGGATTCACTAATTCTAAATAATTAGATGATTATTATTCAAGTTTGAAATAATAATTTCCTTATATTCCTTCTACTCCATGCCTGGCTTCAAGTTTCCTCACCAGGCTGATAAGTTTTATTATTGATCATTTCTAAAGCAACTTAGCTAGATAAAACAGGATTTTCATATTTAAAAAAAGCAAAAAAATGATTTAATTGTTTTCTTATTTGTTGCTTTCTTACTTTAATCATAAATATAATCTTATTAAAAACTAGTCAATTAGGAAATATTGTTTACAAGATGTGATTTTAGTTTTGATGTAATATACAAACATGTACAACTTTTCTAGACAGAAGAATATTTATATCTATATTAAAGAAACAGAGACAGTACTTTGCAATGCTGAGAACTGAGTAGTATGTTAATGAAATTACAAATTTTTTCTATGTAAGTTGCTGTATTTTTCAAATTCCTTTAAATAAAATTTTAATATTTTTTCAGTTTTGAAGGTATAATTATAAAATAAAATTGATCCTCATTGATGGAGTGCAGTGTGATGTTTTGCTATATGTGAGTCCTGTGAAATGATCAAGTTGAGGCATTAACATACTCGTGCTTTCAAAGCTAACACACCCCCACTCAGTCACATTCCCTACCCTATCATTCACACAACTAGCATTTCAAACATTCAGGCTACAAAGCTCCAATTTTGCCGTGTGAAGAATTCGGATTCCTGAAAAGAGTTACATGGTTTTTACTGATAGATCAGTTTGACAAATTTAGATTTATAAGATTCATCTATAAAGTACTGTAAATAATAGCTAGATAACTGCACATATTAAACTTCACAAGAATAGCAATACTATTTGACCACTGCTTACTCTGGCCCAATAAAGACAGCACTCTGAACTTCAAAAGAAATTATTGTTTAGGTAACTTTTCCTTCAGTATCTTTAAAAAAGAAACGTCTGACAGATGAATCCTACTTATTCCCAAATCAAAATCCACAAGTTTCTAATTTCTGCCGTACATCATCTCATTTGTGCGTTAGCTCTAAACCGTTTGGCCTGACTTTTAATATAACTGAGAAACTCCTGTCACAGAACAGACTTCAGAATGAAATCAGGTCACTTCCCTAAGCTTTACCTTCTTAAGGCTAGACAAAGTAAATCTCTTTAAAATTCAATTACAGAGTTATTTTACAGTAAATAGTTCTACAGTGAATATGGGAAATCAGAATCTTTTGTCATAGATGGCCTTTTGTAGAAGCGCTGGCCCAGGGTTTGAAAGGTCAAGCCAAAGAGGCTATTTTTCTGGAAAATGAGAGACTTTTGTTATGCCCATTAAGCATAATAACTGGTGACTGGAAGTCAGAACGCCTATTCTCTGGTTAACCTAATCAAAAATCTGTAAAGTATCAGTCCATTCCCTGCTTACCCTAGGAGGTGCTTTGGAGAAATGTTAGGCTTTCATATTAATCGGGACAAGTTGTACATAATGGGTTTCTCTAAATGATCTGGTGCCTCACATTGTCAAACCTTTACAGTCCCGATCTCAGGAATCAGTCCCTTGGGTAAAAAGATACAAACAGCTTCATCTTCCTAAAGTTGTCCACCTGAGGTATAAGTGGATTGCTGCGTAAATCAGAAGTGGTAGGGAGTTGGCTGCTCCTTCTCCCATTACTGTTAAGCAGAAAATAAACTGCCAGGCTGAGCACTTGCCCCCGGCTTACTTACATCCTTATTTCTTTACCTCTGAGAATTCAGGTGCATTTTCAACAAGTTTACAGCCTCATAAGACATTAATATGGCTCTTTGGTTGTAATAATGTTCTTGAAGTGCTGTGTCCTCCGAGCAGCATCACATGTGCGACTAAGGGCCCATTAAATCTCTCAGGAGCCCCAGAAGCCACTAACATCACAGCTGTTAGAGAACTGTTTGAAGAGGCTGCTAAACCCAGGGTGAGAGCTGTATTGAATGCTGAAACTGTGTCTTGTTTAGCAACAAAAACCTACAACTTTTTTTTTCCTTTTCTTTTTAGTACTGATGTCTTGTAATCAGAGTAGGATCTATGAGGGCAACAGGGGAGATTTGTGAATTAATCTCGGGAGGCAAGATGCATATACAGGCAGGTCTTCGGGAGAGTGCAGTGTGGGTTCCAGCTGCAGCATTCTTGCAGGGCACCCCTTCTCCCCAAAGGAAGGCTGAACTCTGCTCAGGCCAGGATTCTGAGCAAGGAATCTCTCGGCCTGCGTCATAGTTGTGGGGGAGTTGTGGCTTGAGCTCCTGCCTGCTGGCAGACAGAGGGGAAACCACAGAGTAGAGGAGGGCAAAGAGGAGTGAGAGCCACTCCAGACTGCCAGCCTGAGAGCTGGTGCACTGTTGGGATGCAAGAGCCAGGAGATGTTGGAGACAAGTTCAGATCATTTTCATCTAACTTTTTCACACAGCCATTTCAGCACTTCTAACTAGTAAACTTGGTTAATTGTACAGTTGGTAAAAATTCATAAGGAGCAATCCCTATGACATCAAAAATTGTGGTTTCTCTCCTCTCAGAAAAACGTTTGATTCCTTTGTTCAGTGCCATTTTCTTCACAGCATCATCCCCATGAACTTGGACTAACATGTCCTTGATTTCACCTTCACTCTTACAAAATTTATCAGGAAATTCCTGAATATTTGTTTGTTGCTCTAGTTCAAGCTCCATCTTTCTCATAATGGCACAGAAAACATTTAATAACAATAATAAATGCCACTCAGCAACACACCATCACATGTCGACTTGAACACAGCTGTGAGACATTGACATACCAAGACTTTAAATCCCTACTGAATTGTTTGTACAGTGCTGCCATCATAAGTACATGGCTGCAAGTTTGCAGACTTACTTGTCAGACAGTCGTGCACATGCACATGGTATATATGTATCTTGTGTCTTAATAATAAAGTAGATGATGAGTCTGTGGGAGTGAAAGACAAGCTTCTTTCTCTAAGCACATTGCCACCCCTTGTACAGAATAGAGGCTCTGTTATTAGTATTATTAGGATTAGCAATCTCTGTCTCAAACCTCAGTGTATTAACTGGATTTATACATATTTAAGCATTAGGCTGTTTAACTTTACCTATTGAATTACTTGAGAAAGGTTAAAAATTTACTCGTGACACTAGTTTATTTACTAGCTGTTTGTATCTTTTTACCCAATTACTAGTGCTGGATACGAAGTTTTCTAGCTCTCCACCAGGATAGTTTCAGTTTATTTCTGTGGTCCTTGAAAAGGACATGAGTCAAAAATCAGGAAAATGTCTAAAGGAACCAAATGCAATAATGAGTATTCAAAGTCACTTCAAAATCAGGCATTTTAGACAAAAGTACCTCAGTTCCAGATATACTGTTTGGAAAATTAACTAGAATTAGCTTCACGAAGGACATTTTGCATTTGACATTTACTTAAAATAGTTTTTAACATTAGTTTCATTGTAATTATGTGACTTACCAGTCTCTGCATCACCCTACCAGACTTCAAGCTACAGAACCAAAACAGCTTGATACTGGCACAGGGACAGAGACAAAGATCAAGGGATCAGTGCAGAAAACTCGGACATAAAACCATCCTTATACTACCATGTGGTCTTTGGCAAAGGAGACAATAACTTACACTGGGGAAAAGATTCCCTATTTAATAAATGGTGAGAAAACTGGATAGTCACATGTAGAAAATTAAAAAGAGGACCCGCATCTCTAATCACTCATAGAAATTAATTCACAGTGGATAACAGACTTAAACCTAAGATATAAACTATAAGAATTCTAGTAGGAAATGTTGGAAAAGTTCTCATAGACATCAACTTAGGCAAAGAATTTATGAGAACCCCAAAGGCAATCACAGAAAAAACAACAAAAATTAATATATGGGACCTGATTAAATTTTCAATTTATCTTACAATTTATCCTTTCAATTTATCTTACATTTTATAGTATGTTTTTTGGCTCCCATTGCTAATAATATTTTCAAAAAAATAATTTAATATAAATTTCATCAATAAAATTTTAATGCTGATGTAGATTTGGTTTTTCCTACAAATTTGATTAAGAAATTGTATTGGGCAATTTCTCTATGATAGCCACTATTCCAACTATTCCAAGTTATGAGCATACAGCATACAGGTTATGCCTTTATTGGAGCATACAACATAAATTACACATTATAATTGTCAATTCCACCTTGGTCAATGAGATAGGGTCCTTGGTAATAATTGTTTTAGAAAAGGGGCTGGCTCGGCGCCTGTGGCTCAAGCGGCTAAGGCGCCAGCCACATACACCTAAGATGGCAGGTTTGAATCCCCAGCCCGGGCCGCCAAACAACAATGATGGCTGCAACCAAAAAATAGCCAGGCGTTGTGGTGGGCGCCTGTAGTCCCAGCTACTTGGGAGGCTGAGGCAGGAGACTTGCTTGAGCCCAGGAGTTGGAGGTTGCTGTGAGCTGTGATGCCACAGCACTCTACCCAGGGGGATAGCTTGAGGCTCTGTCCCAAAAAAAAAAAAAAAAGAAAAGAAAAGGGGCTTAGGACATTTCTAAAAATACCCTCAGAAAGATTAGAGAAGTTGTGGTTATTCTAATTTCAAAATTAGAATTACACTGCTCAGAGAAGGGAATATAGCAAGCAAAACATGATAAACAGAGACACAACTTTCCATAATTCCAAGCCTGTAGGAAGACACTGTTCTTCCTGACTTACATAAGAACTAATAAATAAAACTGACATTACTCAGAACACGTGTGCCTGCTATCCCTGACGCTCTCTCTGCTATTTAACTGTAAGTACATATAACTACAGGTGACACATAACAGTTTCTCAATAAATATCCTGATGAAAGGTGCGTAACATAGATTCCAGAGATACAGAGGTACATAATACACAGTTCCATCTTGTTAGAAGTTCATAATCTCATAACAGATCAGAAATATGAGGTTTGTTAAACTCATTCTATTGACAAACACTGTGCTAGGCTCTACACCGGGGATAAAAAATTGATTAAAACATAATCCTCTCAGGGAGCTTATCTAAATTGTAGTAGAAATTAGAAGGTTGCTATTTTTACAAAAAATATTTTGAGGCCAGGAACAGACTCTAGTTTTCACTGAGGGCATAAGGAAAATCTTCAGCCCTTATAACAGGAATAGTGACCACAGAGAGCTCGCTGCTTCTCCCTCCTGCCACGGGAGCACAGGGCAAAAACGAGCCCTTTATGAACCACAAAGCAGGCCCCAACCAGACCAAAAAACAAAACAAAACAAAACCCAAAAAACCTCTGGCACCTTGATCCTAGACGTTCCAGCTTGTAAACTATAGAAATAAATAGCTTGTGTTTACAAGTTACCCAGTTTATGGCATTTGTAATGGCACCCTGAATAAAGACAGATGGCAACAATTGGTTTTTCTCCTATTTTTGACTGTGATATTCCTCATAAAACTTTTTATAGCTCTTTTTCCTCTAGATCTTTAATAAAATTTCTTTTTCTCTCTTTTATTTTTTTGCTATACTATGTTCCAAAGTGATCTCTTTTAAGCTCCATGGCTACAAATATAACCTATGTAACAACAACCTCAAAATGTTTATCTCCAGTACTGAAATCTCCTGATCACTGAGAACTCTAATATTAAAAACAAGTGCCTTATTCTACATCTCTGATTGGATGCTTTGTCAAGATCACAAATGTAATGGGACCAACCAGAAATACTACTATAATTCCCCTCCAAACCCCAGCATACTCTGCTTTAATCTTTCCTAGCTGATAAAGTGATAGAACCATTCCTCAAGCCTCCATTCCCATTCAAGCCTGACCCTGAAGTCTTATCCTTGATCCCTAACTACTGTCATGTCAACCTCCAAAATATTTCCTGAATGTCTCCATCTTTCTCTCCTGGTCAAAGTCTCAATAACCTATTCCCTACACCACTAGAATTGTCTCCTTCCCTCCTATTCCTTCTTAAAAAATAGAAGTCAGAGGCTGGGCTTGGTGAGTCACACCTGTACTCACAGCACTTGGGAGGCCAAGGTGGGTGGCATGCCTGAGCTCACAGGTTCAAGACCATTCTGAGCAAGAGGGAGACTTCATCTCTAAAAAATAACCGAGTGTTGTGGTGGCCACCTGTAATCCCAGCTACTTGAGAGGCTAAGGCCAGAGAATGGTTTGAGCCCAAGTGTTTGAGGTTGCTGTGAGCTGTGAGGCCATGACACTCTACAGAGGGTGACAAAGTGAGACTCTGTCTCAAACCAAAAAAAAAAAAGAAGTCAGAGAAATATTTTAAAAATAGTAGTATGATCATATCAGTCACACTCCTTGCTTAAAAGCAATGATTACACTTGAAATTAAAATCTAAGCTTATTACCCTGGCTTTCAAAAATGATCCAGAGTTCCAGGGCAAACATCCCACAAATACTTGTCAAACAAATGAATGAGTTATTACAGTTTCCTGTTGATCTTATTAGGGTTTTCTCTATGCATAATTCAGTGGTTTTAAAAATCTCAATCCACTGCTTTGATTTAATTGATTCATCAGACATCTCAAAATCTGCTAATTACACAGCTAGATCTTTGGGGAAAGGTTCTATATCCTCTCTTTCAAGGAGCTTAATATTTAGACAGAATAAAAGACACCACATATTACAATCTAAAAGTTAGTATAAAATATATTAATGTGTCAAATGAATTGTCATAGTATAGTTTTAATCAAATTCCAAAGGAGAAAAAAGAAGTTTTCTACAACAGAATTTCAGAGAAAGGAACATTCTCAGTAAAGGAGATAAATGATGGCACATTGGCCTAATGGTGGGATGGACAGGATAGGAAGGTCTACGACAACAGGGCACAGAAGAGTAAGACAAGAGAGGTAAGGTGAGGAGGCCCAGTAAAAGAAGCTGAATGCTACATGAGCTGTCTGGACTTAACAGGTGGGCAGGAAGCATGGCTCTAAATAGAATGGGATTTAAATAATCATGATTTGATAGATGTCAAGAGTATTTAAAATAAAAACAAAGTGTGTAAATTGAAAAGAGTTTCTCCTGAATTTTTGATGTCATCTGGAAGTTGTTTTGTAGACAGATATCATGCTTTATAGTAATTCTTTCTCACCTTGGTACTCCCAAATTTAAATTATATGATTTTTGAATATAATTAGAGCTACTATTTTTAGATCCAGGTGAAAATAAACCAGTGTCTGAAAAAATAATGGCATTCATTTTGAAGATTTTAGCCAAGATTTTGACTTTATTTTTGTATACTCCCAAACCATATACAAAACTCCAGAGACTTCTGTCTTTCCTAAAGATTGTTCAGTCTTAGACTGGTAATGTCTAGGACTTCCCTGTAACAAAGTGACCCTGTCCTGTGTTCTCATGTGAGATGTCATCTCATTTCTCAAACATCTCCACACGCTCACCTCAGGACAAAACAGCACAGCTATAAAGGGCAGCTATAAATGACAGTCTGTCATTTTTGGTACTCATTTATCTTCAAAATATTCATAAAAGATGCAGACTAGTCGAGGTGAGGAGAGTAATTATCTTTTACTCATATTTTTGACCTAAAATAGTTCTTAGTTTATGGTCTGATTCTGTTGTGAGTATTTTTCTAAAGAAGGCGTTGTCGAATAATAAATTATTCATAAGAACTTGATAGGACTAAAGCCTTTATAGAGCAATAGTGTACATGAGTCACTTTTCAAGCCTTTCCACGAAATCACTGTTAAGGAAGAGGTACCCCAGTACAGATTAAATAATATTATAAAAGACATTTTCATTTCTAAGATATGAAAATCTTAGAATTTTCATTTCTAAGATATGAGTTTCAGATATACAGAAATTATATGATCCAACTCTCATGAAAATATGAAGTTAGCTAACTTGCTTGAGGTCAAACAGCTGGCTGGTAATGAAGTCACACCAAACTACTTCGGTCTTGTTATGGACAAACTATTATATCAGCAACTTTATTCTTTTTAATAAATCAGTAGCAACTATGAATATGCAATCAAAGTAATTACTTAGCTTCTACCTCATTAAATATGCATATATAAAATAAAACCATTTTCGGTATTTAAATGGTCTTACATTTAATATGACAGCCTGAACCACTAAAATTCTCAGGCTCTTAAAATTTTGTTGAATATAAAAATAACCTCCATAAAAATCTTTAATAAAATTCTGTATAAATAACACTTTTGACACAAATATTTGATCGTATTTACTAAGTACCCTGAGAATGATTGTCAAAATTAAATTAAAACTATATGTAGTTACTCTTCATATATCCTAACAAAATGAAGCAAGATGCTGCTAACATATGAAGCAAAATATACTGCTATTTTCCTTGTGTGGCGTGCTAAGACTTACAAGGCAAGGTAGCAGAAAATGTGTGAGAGGCTGAACTTCTTGCTTTGTTAGAACTGTTCATTCTCTTCTCTTTGTAATATTTTCTACCAAATTAGAGAAGTACTTTGGTACGTATGGGAGAAATAAATCGACAAATATGGACTAGTAAAAAAATGGGCTTAAAGCTCAGAAACAGAATTTTTTTAAATTGTACTTAAAAAATAGAACATGAAAATTTGTTTACAAGGAGCTAGCATGCCGCTGCAACAGCCTGGAGCCAGTGGCATCCGCCAGCCCCATTCGGGAAGCCCTCCGAGAAGATAACTGCGGCAGTGAGTGCCGAGTAACACAACTAGCCAAACGTGCGTCTCCTCCATGAGTCTCTACTCATCCAGTAAATGTCTGCTGTCCTTAGAGATTACACATGCAACTGTGTCTACTGGTCTGCCTTTCTTCTTATGATATTAGGAGACGCAGAGACGAAGATTGCTTAACTTTTACCTAAACAGTACCAAAAAACTGTAGAAACATTCTCTGGACCAGAAGACTACAAGCAGTAACAGAAGCTCAAATAACTGGGCTAAGACATTCTTTTCCTGTACTGAAGAACCAACCAGTAGTCATGGGAAGAGAGGAAACCCATGTTTCCACTGAATGAAACGGAAAGTCATTCCTGTGAAAATTTGACTCTCTCTTCTCACTGCTAAACTGATATCATCCTGGTTTCCTGACACCTCCTGACCATTGTACTAGAAGGTCCAGGTTCTCTTTTTCTATTCACCTTCCAACCCCCTTTCTTCTTTCAATCATTTCTGCTCTAAGTGTTAAGCAGCGTGAAAGCAATGTGATACGTACCTGCTGATTTTCACCTGCCTGTTTCTCTCTTGGCCTATTCAGGACGTTTCAGTCTTCTTTGCAAACTACTTCTTGTACACACTCACTACTTATCATTTAGGTTGGCATGACCTATGCCCCATTCTCTCTAATATCCCTTATCCAGCCCCTAACCCCCACTCCAGGAATGGGCAGTGGCCCACATTGGCCAGTCAGTCTATTTCATCTCTCTGGAAATAAGAAGAAGTCAGGGACACATAATATAACTTGACTGCTGAAATTCCTAAAAAGAGAGAGACGTCATTTGGCTGGTAGTGTGTAGTTGTGAAAATGACAGCATGCAGCTGCTAGCAGACATGTCGTCATAAGAAATGAGCTTTTCTTTGTGCGCGTGAAACCACATGCAGGAAATAAAAACAAGAGAGAAGAATAATTCTGGTGACTTAATTTGAGCACCTGGAATTTTTTCAGTATGTCAGCAAATATAATTGGGGTTTTCTTTAGCTTATTTGCATTGAGC
Organism: Galago senegalensis; assembly: GCA_963575145.1. Taxonomy (NCBI): domain Eukaryota; kingdom Metazoa; phylum Chordata; class Mammalia; order Primates; family Galagidae; genus Galago; species Galago senegalensis. The sequence continues at coordinate 12,076 of CAUYTI010042361.1, forward strand.
CTCTATTATTTGGAAAAGAATATATCTTAAGAACAACATTTTCCTTTCCTGGATTCCACCTTCAGTGCAATTCAGTCTCCTATTGACAGCAAAATTAGAATCACGTCACTTAACCACTCCTCCAACAGGAATGAATTGGTCGGTTGTGTCAAGCTTGAAGCATCTCTTTATCTATACAGTCTTTTCAGGGGTACAGTGGTTTGTGCCAACATATTTCTGAAAAGAGGAGATCTAATCACTGTGTAGTTTATACACTTCATCACTAAATTTGTTATTTCATTATTTGGTCCATATGCTAATACTATCTGAAAATACTATCTGAACTCACAAATTGGTTACCTAACAAAACTCTAATTTAAGCAAACAAAGACGTGGGATAGAGTTGATGTTCAAATATAATCAAATGGATTGACGGCATGCTCATGAGTTCAAGACCAGCCTGAGCCAGAGCCAGAGCAAGACCTCATCTCTAAAGAAACAGCAAGCGTTGTGGCAGGTGCCTATCATCCAGCTACTTGGAAGGCTGAGGCAAGAGAATCTGAGATTGCTGTGAGCTATTATGCCACAGCACTCTACCAAGAGTGACAAAGTGAGACTCTGTCTAAATAAATAAATAAATAAAATAGAATTCCAGACATTACTGGAGGTAAAGAGTTTGAGGGATATTACAAATCAGATATTTTAGTTATATTATTTATTCATTTCCTTATTCAGTGCTAAGAGTAGATTAGCTACTTGAAAAACTAAGCACAATTTCTTCCTGGACTGTTGTGCTTAATAAAGGGCATGGAAATGCTGAATACCTGCGAGGTATAAAGAGGCAGTTATTCTGTGTTTGCTTAGGAGGAAATGAAAAAGACTCATGCAACAGAAATTGAAATTTTAATTAATATTTGATTTTTCTGAAAATGAAAAACTTCATTCTCTTGTGATTCTATTACACAAGACATCTTATAAAAGATATATTTAAAAGCAATGTTATACATAGTGAAAATAGAAAAAAAATAAGTCTTTTGTTAAAAATCTTATTCACCTTTTCTAGGAACCTGCTTTTTCAGTCAGTAACAGAGTCCAAAGGATTCATAATACTTAGTTTAGAGAAAGTCTTATCTTATAGAAAGATCTTTTATTGAATCCTTATTCTGTGATAAAAATTAAAGATGCTTGATACACAGAGTGAAACTTATGTAAAACAAAACATAAACAGTATATCCTTTATATAATCATCACCCCTTGTGAATTAAGAAATTATATTACTGGCCTAAACTAGGTTTTTCTTGGTTGTACCACATGATGACTGTGGCCAAGGCATGTTGGTGGCATATAACAGAATGGATCACATTTGTTATGTATTTGGCAAATATTTATTTTGGAGAACCTACTGTTAGCCTGGCATTGTTCCATACTATAGGTTCACAGCTGTGGACAAACAAAACCCCATCCTAAAGAATATTTATTTGTGGAGGAAGACAGACAATAAACGAATAACAATTACGTGAAATCAGCTAACATGTGCCATGAGAGAGACATACTGAAGCAGCATGAGGAAGGCAACAGTGACCTTTACGCTTCACCGTGGCTGCACTGTGTTTCCTGAGTTTTAGTGAAACACGAGTTTAGATGTGGCTGTGATGGTTTCTTTTAGAGATGATGTGATTTAAATCAATAGATTTAGGTGGCACCCATAGCTCAATGTGTAGGGAACCAGCCACAAAAACTGAGGCTGGCAGGTTCAAATCCAACCCGGGTCAGCTGAAAAACGACAACTACAACAACATTAAAAATAGCTGGGCCTTGGGTGAGCGCCTATAGTCCCAGCTACTTGGGAAGGTGAGGCAAGAGAATCGCTTGAGCCCAAGAGTTTGAGGTTGCTGTGAGCTGTGACGCCACGACACTCTACTCAGGGTGACATAGAGAGACTCTGTCTCAAAAAAAAAAAAAAAAAGATTTAGAATAAAGTAGATTATCTGCCATAAGGTGGGTGAGCCTTATCCAATCAGTTGAAGGCCTTAAGATTAAAAAAATCTGAGGTCCCCAGAGGAAGAAAGTATTTTGCCTCTAAACTGCCTTTGGACTCATGATAGCAACAACTCTGCTCTGGGTCTCCAGACTGTCGATCTGTCTTGTTGATGTCAGGCTTCCATTCAAACAATCACATGAGCTGATTCCTTAAAATCTCTCCCTCTCAAGATCAGAGAGAGAGAAATTGATTCTATTTGTTCTAATTCTCTGGAGAATCCTAACTATAACTAATAAGAGAAAGGGAAGGGTAACAGTGAGAAAGAGACTGCTATTTTAAATAAGATAAAAAAGACTGATGAGTGGTATTTGAGTAAAGACCTATAGGAAATGAGGGGGGTAGCCATGAGGTCATCTAAAGACCCAAGTCCAAAAATGAGAACGTTGTCACATTAACCACTTTAACAGTGGTTTCAGTTTGTTATACATTTGGAATTTAATCCCTTACTAAATGTAGGATCTGCGAATAATAGTTTCCTCATTTTCTATAGGTTGTCTCTTCACTCTGTTGATTGGTTCTATTCATGTGGAGAGCTTTTTCCCATCTATTTTTGGTTTTGTAGTTATATAAAAAACAATCAAGCCCAGATCAAGGTCATGGAACTTTTCTCCTGTATTTTTAGAGTTTCGCATCTTAAACGTAAGCCTTTAATACGTTTTGAATTGTTTCTGGTCTATGTAGTAAGATAAGGATCTACTTTCATTCTTGTGCATATGGATATCCAATTTCCAGCACCATTTATTAAAAAGACTGTTCTTTCCCTCTTTGCTTTTAGCATTACTTTGATAAAAACCAAATGACCATAAATGCATGAATTTATTTCTGGAATCGTTTCTATTCCATTGGACTACCTATTTTTCTTACAGTACACTATTTTGATTATAAGAGCATGGTAGTGTATATATATATATTTTTTTATTGAATGGTAACTACATTAATGCACTTCTGGGGTACAGTGTGGGGTTTTCACACACAATCCAAAACACTTCCATCAAACTGGTTAACATAGCCTTCATGTTATTTTCTTAGTTATTATTTTAAAACGTTCACATTCTGCTCTTAGAAAGGTTAACTTTTACCCTTGTAAGATAAACCTCAGAAGTGATCCTTCCAATCCCCCTCCCTCCACCCATTCCTACCTCCCCTCCCCTTCCCCATATTCTTAGGCTGTTATTAGGTTATAGCTTTCATATAAAAGGTATAAATTAGTTTCATAATAGGGGTGTGTACATTAGATACTTTTTCTTCCATTATTGTGATACTTTGCTCAAAAGAACATTTTCCAGCTCCATCCATGTGAACATGAAGGACGTAAAGTCTCCATCTTTCTTTATGGCTGTATAGTATTCCATGGTGTACATATACCACAGTTTGTTGATCCATTCATGGATTGATGGGCACTTGGGCTTCTTCCATGACCTGGCAATTATGAATTGGGCTGCAATAAACATTC
>CAUYTI010042363.1:0-18994 GCA_963575145.1 Galago senegalensis
TGGTTTATCTTACAAGGGTACAAGTGAATCTTTCTAAGAGTAGAATATGAACGTCTTAACACAATAACTAAGAAAATGACATGAAGGCTATGTTAACCAGTTTGATGAAAATATTTCAAATTGTATGTGAAAACAACACACTGTACCCCAGGATTGCATTAATGTACATAGTTATCATTTAATTAAAAAAAAAAACTACTGTGGAATATCACCTACCCCCATGAGAATGGCCCACATCACAAAGTCTCAAAGCTGCAGATGCTGGAGTGGATGTGGAGAGAAGGGAACACTTTTTTTTTTTTTTTTTAGACAGAGCCTCAAGCTGTCCCCCTGGTAGAGTGCCAGTGGCATCAAAGCTTACAGCAACCTCCCGCTCCTGGGCTCAAGCAAGTCTCCTGCCTCTGCCTCCCAAGTAGCTGGGACCACAGGCGCCCACAACACCCAGCTATTTTTTGGTTGCAGCCATCATTGTTGTTTGGCGGGTCTGGGCTGGATTCGAACCTACCACCTTAGGTGTATGTGGCTGGCGCCTTAGCCACTTGAGCCACAGGCACCAAGCCAGAGAACGGAACACTTTTACACTGCTGGTGGGATTAACAAGCTGTAGTGCATATGTACCATGGAATACTATTCAGCCACTAAAAAAGATGGAGACTTTACATCTGTTGTATTAACCTTGATGAAGGTGGAATACATTCTTCTTAGTAAAGCATCACAAGAATGGAAAAGCAAGAATCCAATATACTCTATTATAATATGAAGGCCACAGATAAGCTAATACAAGGAGGGAACTAATACAAGGGGGATGAGCAAGTGGGGAGAGGGGAGGAGGCAGGGAGATAGGGGGTCACAATGTATGGCACACCTCTTGGGGGCAGGACACAATTAGAACAAAGACTTTAATAAATGTAGTCAATGTAATCTTATTCTCTGTATCCTCATGAATCCCAAACAATAAAAAAAGAAATTAATGTTAAACATCTATTTACTATTGTATAGACCCTGTCCTCACAGTACGCTAAAATTAAGAAAACATAAAAAATTTTTGTTAGATGGCACCCACAATTCTAAAGCTCTAATCAGAAGAACAATGAAACACACAGTACAAAAGAGACAGATGGAGACAATGTGAGTCCTATTTGTGCACCTGTGGAGAATGGGTTCTCTGGAACACTCAAAAGCTGGAAGCAGAAACAAGGACACCTGGGCACTAACCATCTTTCCCTGGATGACACAAAGCTTTGCGAATGCTACATTTGATTCAAGAACCAGAAGAGCCCACTATTTGTATACAATACCTTAAACAGAAGTGCACAGATTGCTAATGTTAAGTTCTTCCAGAAGGTTGATGTAAGCTCTGGGTACAAAAGACTCATGGATCAGCACAAATTGAACATTTTCCTACATCAACCACCACTCTACTTAGTAAGGGCAACATCAATAGTAATTCTGCGTTCTATTCCAGAACCCGGGGCCAAGAAATCCTCTCACTAAATGTGATGCCTTAAATCAGAAACTTAATCTAACTTACAACACACGTGCAAATATGGGCTCTTCTCACTAATTGGAAATGTGCAACACCTTTGCAAGTATGAGCCTTCTGTGATCCTAGCTTATTTTCAATTTCTTAAACTATGTGTAAACATAACCCCTAAAAATAGGGATCAAAAGTGTCCTAGAATGTGTAAACATAACCTGCTGAACCAAGCAAAAGCATTTTCATTTGTCAGGCTTGATACATCAGCCCATCCTGTAATACGGGCAAGGTTATTCATTAATTATGTGTGTCAATGTTATGAGTCTGTAATTGCAAACTGGATGTTTTTGTGTCCCTCTAATTATATTTAGGGGAGAAAGTGCTTTAAATATTTCTAACCTTTGCTACTGAATATCCTCTGAGGCTATGTGAAGCCAAAAATTCTTAATAGAAATGGAAAAGTGCAGTCAGTCACTACCCTAAATAGCTTTCCATACAAAACCAAGTACGTTTATGTTTCTAAATACCCAAAGATTTGTCTCATTGGAAAATCTTTAAGTCAATGTGTTGGTGTCACAGCAATGCTGTCAAGTTTCTTAAAGATTCACAATTATGTCCCAACTTAGTGCCACTCCTGTAAAACATAATCTTTCCCATTCTCCCTAAGATAACCTCTCACATGATAATAAATTTAACACGAGGTTGAAAATTCAATAGTACGTAATTTTTCCATTTCGTTTTTTGTGCAATGGCCTGACTTACAAAAAGCTGTTTTAAATACCCGTTAATGTTTTTCATTTGTTCATCAAATATTTATCAAACACTGCTTAGCTAAGCACCAAACTAAGCCCCAAGAATATAAAGTCAAAGGGTTCACAGATTTTTACCCTCAAAAAAAGAAGAAAAAGAAAATAGAAGTCTAGGGTGGAGGCAGATGAATACATCAGCAACTCAACTGCAGTATGGGAAGGGCTACCTACTGATTAAGGAGCCCTCCTGCAGGTGGAATATTGAAACCAGGCTAAGACTAAGGAGGATAATCTCAAGCCAGGGAAGCTTTTAAAGCTGATCCTTGAACAGAGTTTTGAAAACATGAAGAGTAAAAGGTGACATGACAAATATGGGTTACTTATAGAGGAAAAGGAACAATACATGAGTTATCATAAAGTTGGGACATAGCATGATCCATTTACAGAATCACAAGTCCAGCATAGCCAGCAAAAAGGGCCCACACAATAGCCATACAGAAAATAAGAACCTTTTTGATGGAGGGAGGGTAAACGGTGGGACCACACCTATGGAGCATATTGTAAGGGTACATGTCATATTTACTTAGTATAGAATATAAATGTCTTAACACAATAACTAAGTAAATGAGGTGAAACCCTATATTAACTAATTTGATCTAAGCATTCCAAATTGTATATAAAATCAACACATTGTACCCCATAAATGCATTAATGTATACATGATCTATGTGTATATGACTTAATAAAAAAAGGTGTAATTAAAAACATATAGATGGAAGCTCCCATAAGATTTCCTTTCACCAGGGATGAACTATTGGGACATAAGAGCAATTAAAATGTGCTTTATTCATCCTTAAAAAAAAAAAAAAGAACCTTTTAAGGAAGGGTGTGATGTGTTAAGCCAAGCAGTTAAGATATGTGCTAAAAACTGTAGGGAGCATTTCAAGGCCTTTAAGCAAGAAGAAAATATGACAATATAAGTGTTTTGGAAACAAGCCCTCCAGCTGCTGTACAGACCACACACTTGAAAGAAAGCTCACTAGAGAGATGGAAGACAAATGCTATTGCAATAATCCAGACAAGAAATTTCAATAGCTTTAACTAAGGTAGGAGTGATCTAAGGGGAAGAATGGATTTGGAAGATATTTCAGTACTGGCAAAATACTGTCAAGAGGTTTAAGGATCTAAACTGGTTCTAGTTTTCTGGCTTGGAGGTCTAAGTGGATACTATTTAACTCACTGAGATGAGAAATTCAAGAAAAAGGATTAAGTATGAAATCAGAGTTAATAAGTCTAATTTTGAATTTGGTAAGTTCAACATCCATCCAAGTGAATGAGTGCAGGATGCAGTTGGATAAGTGAAAGGTCTAGATCAGAGAGATGGAAATCATTTGTGTTAAAGAAATAATTGAAGTCACAATAGTCAACATTACAGGGGGGATGGGGAGGGGAATGTAGAAAGAAGAAAAGAACAATGAGCATAGAAGTCAGAGAAACTCCAAATGAAAGGGAGAACAGTAAATAGGCTACAAATATTTAATTGTTGGAGGAGGAAGGGGGATGGGGAGGGACAGAGCCACAGACTTTGATGAAAAGCTCCAAGAAGGTAAAGTGTCTCAGATGTTTCAGAGAGATCACTTCAAATGTTCAAAGCCTTTAGCAAGCAGGCAAATTAGATCTGAAGGAAACAAGAGTAGAGAGAGGAGAAGGAAGGGTAGGGAGTGGAGGAGAAGAAACCAGATTCTTAAGGAGGGAAATAGGCAATATGGATAGAGTATAGGCCAGTTTTCCAAACAGTTTATCAAAAAAAGAGAAAGAAAGATGCAGACATCCTCCACAACAATGACTGCACTTAAATTGAATTATTATCATATCCAACTCTTTCGAGATGCAGACTCTGGCAGACTTCTTTTGAAGTAGAAATGATGTCTTTTGGAAACAATTTAAATGGAACAGAAGATGAACTTTTTTTTCACTGAACTTTGATGCCAAAAGTTCTAATAAAGTAACAGCAGTACCAGGAACAGCACCTAACATTAAAGTAAATAGCCTTGAGATTCCTTCCAAAGTCACTCAAAATTGTGTTTGTACAAATGCTTGCCATGCACACAGAACATAATTTATCCTGTTAGAGTGTAAATAAATACGCAAAATTCATTTCTTTGCATCTTCCATCTCTCTTAAGACTATGGTGTTCTATTTAGTCCCCTTGAAGAGTATTTTATGCCAATTCTTCCCAAGAGATTTAAATCATTTCTTTCAACTTTGCTACTCTAATCTTCCCTCATTACTCCTTTATAGTTTGGCAATCCTCCCACTACTCCTTTGTATAATTTCTTTTAGTTCTCACAGATGTTTGTTTCTAATTCTAATTTAACATCAGCTATAAATTATAGCCATGTGTCATATAATGACAATTTGGTCAGTGACAGACTACGATGTGATAGTGGCCCCCAAAGATTCTAATACTGTATTTTTACTGTAATTTTTTGGTTTTACAGGTGCACATATACTTATGTTACAATTATCTACTGCATTCAGTACCATGTATAGTAACATGCTATACAGGGTTTTAGCCTAGAAGTAATAGGCTATATGATATATCTACATGCCTACTAGGCGATACATAACATCTAGGTTTGTGTAAGTACCTCTACAATTTATGTGCAAGTAGTGAAATTATCTAAGGACACATTGCTCAGAACATTCTCCCCATGTTAAATGAAGCAAGACTGTATTGATAATTACGATGGTTTACATTTATATAGCATTGTTCACCCAGAGAGATCCCAGAGGTCCTTTCCAAACTATGCACTTCTCTCATAAATAAACGCCAGGCAACATCAAGGATGATAAAAATAGCCTGTCACAGAATGAACATGCTGTTTACCTAGTTACTGAACAATAAAGATTCTTCACAAGACTCAAGTTAAAATCAATGGCAGGAGATGCTCCACTGAAAAACCTGCCACGAGCTGATATAACCTTCGATTATTAACACGAGTCCATCTCTTATTCACTAGGAAATAACTTGTATCAAGTCAAATTGAATTAGTTTTGCCTCAACGATCAATGGTGTTTTAAAAAGTCTTAAATAAATCCAAGTACATTATGCATCCTTTGAATACAATATTTCTTTTTTTATACTTTTGCTGCCCAACAGGGAACTAACTCTATGCTAATAGCTGACACAAGAGGTGGCCCTCAAGTCACAAATTGAGACTCAAGCACTCCTTCACTGACCTTGAACAAATAATTTATTCTGTCAACCTTAGTTTCACAGGTTTGAAAAGAAAATTCTATTATTGCTGATTTGAACTTAGCAATTCCTGATTTGAAAAATTACAGAAGCGTGCAGAAAGATTCCTCTAGCCACAAATGGTTTCCGTCGCAGAATCTAGTCCTTAAGCCCCCATATTACTTCAGGTTTATATGTCAACCAGCCATAATGGGTGGTAGTAACTTATAATTTCAAGAAAATACTGAATGATAATTATAGACATTTTCTACCAGAGCAACCCTGATGGATATCTTCCTGCCGTAAAGACTGTAAGAATGTTAGCAACCCAATAACCCGACACATATCTTCATATCCAAAACTGATTTACTAGGAAAATGAGAAGTTCAAAAGCTGAGGAACTTATAAGCTAGTGATAATGAAATCAATAACGGCAGCTAGGAATCCTTTATATGGAAATTGATAGAAAGTATAAAGGTTATACAAACTTATATGGTAAAGCTTTATTTCTACAGATTAAATGGAAAAATAACAATTATTACTAAGGACATATATTCCAGACAATGTATTAAATGTATTATATTGTTTGCCTCATAGAATCCTTATAACTACTATATTAAGTAGTTACAGGAAATCTTAGATTTGTTAGGAATACTTAACATATATTTTCCAATTGCCAAATTTTCAAATAAGAAATTTTCATTCGGGCTTCTGGTCTTTAAAACCATGTTCATGTTTAAATCAATTATTTCCTGTACAAACAGTATATATTAATATCCACTTTAATCTATATTTCAATTTGCATTAAAGCTTGATGTTCTTTCTTTCTTTCTTTCTTTCTTTTTGCAAAGACTACAACATTTACTGAGCCAGTTTCAGGAGTAACTTTCTCTGGTTGCTGCACATGGAGCTCATGGCAGAACTGGGCATATCTTGGATCTGAACCCGTATAGGATTTCACATTCTACTGCTTACTTTGTCCCAACTTCTGTTTGCTAGGAACCATTCATTTCTTTGTTAGGTTTTCCTTTTCCATCACCACGACCAGCAGACCGGCCTTTCTTTTAAGCCTCTTTTTATACATTTATAAAGAAACAGAGATTGTTATCGCTATAAGAAAAATCTGCATAACTGATTATGCTCACTTGCTGGCAGCTCAGGGATTCAACTGCCCCAAAGCACTTGGCTCACTACCCATTATGGAACTCGGAAGTTGCTCTCAAATATATAAACATGTGAGTGGTGGACACATGAATAACAAGGATTGATTTTCTTGCATTTATATTTATAGAAAAGAGGACACTGAACCTTAGATAAATAATATACCTCAAGCCACATGTTCAGTAATTGAGGACGCCGGTCAACCACAGCCTGAAAATCTCCCAAACCTGTACTCGTTCTTTAACGAGTGAGATGTCTCACAGGACATCTCCAGTGTGACCAATCTGACAAATAAGGAGTCTGAATTCTTGCAACTACCTTAATAAAAACTACTATTCCTATAGTTTTGATTTAATGTAAAAACTGACTTCTAGTCTTGGTTTGCATTTTAGGGAGCCATCTTTTTTCCATTCTGGTATTCAATTTCCTCATTTATATAAATGAACAACTGTCAGGTTTTTATGAGCCTCAAAGACATAGGACTTTATAAGAGCATTGCTAAATGGATTCATGACCAGGAAACTCTGTGTTTTTTTTTTTTCAATTTTTTAATAATTTGTTCAATGTCATTTAGTAAAAAGACCATTTTCCCCTCTTTCCCTGTATTGAAGCAGAACATTCATGAGAAATCAGATGGTCCCATATATGGAGTCTTCTGGACTATCTATTCTGTGTTATTGTTCCATTTGTTTATTATTATTGTACTGATACTAAATGTTCTTTTTTACTGCAAACTACTAAGGGGTATAAATGCTTTTGTTACATGAATCTTCGTGTTGCTTGAGTCAAGATCATTATTATGCCATCACCAGAATTCATTGTACCTGGCAGGTAACTGTTGATGCCTCATGTCATCCTACCTTCCCCTCTTTCTTTGTTTTCAATGCCCTTTACACCCCTTTATGCCTGTGTGTGCCCATTGGTTAGTGACCAACTATTAGAAAGTCTACGTAGTGTTTTGTTTTGTTTTTTTTTTTACATTCCTAGGACACTTCACTTAGGATAATGGTCTCCATTTCCATCCAAGCTGCTGCAAACAACATTTCATTCTTTTTTATGGCTGAGTAGTACTCCATGCATATATATACACCACATTTTCTTGTCTGCTCATAAATTAATTAGTAGACAAGAATCTTGGGTTGATTCCACATCTTTGCAATAGTGAGTTGTTCTGCAGTAAACATTTGAGTATAGATGTCTTTTTGATAAAATCACTTCTTTTCCTTTGAGTAACAGGATTTTTGGATCACATAGGGTGTCTACCTTTATTTCTTTCAGGAATCTTCACACTGTGTTTTGTAGAGGTTGCATTAATTTTCAGACCCTTTGCATTCATGCCAGCAACTGTTGTTTTTAGACTTTTTAATAATGGCCATTCTGACAGGGGTAGGGTGATATCTAACTATGGTTTTAATTTGTATTTCCCTGACAACTGGAGATGTTGAGCATTTTTCCATACATTTCTGGTCATTTATCTATTGTGCTTTTTGCCCACTTTTTAATTGGCCTGCTTGTTTTATTCTTGGTGATTTGTTTGAGTTATCTGTAGATTCTGGATATTAGCACTTTATCAGATGTGTAGTTTGTGAATATTTTTCCCATTGTATAGATTGCCTGTTTACTCTGTTGATTTAATTCTTTTGCTGTTCAGAAATTTTTAATTTAATTAAATCCAAGTTATTGGTTTTTATTGTTGCTGTATTTGACTTTTGGGACTTAGTCACAAATACTTTGGCTAGGCCAATGTCTCGAAAAGTTAACCCTTTATTTCCTTCTAGAATTCTTATGGTCCATGCCTTACATTTAAGTCTTTAATCCTCTTAAATTAATTTTTGTATATGTCAAGAGATAGGGGTCTTTTTTCATTCTTTTTGGGGTGCCTATCCAGTTTTTCCAACACCATTGATTGAATAGGGCTTCCTATCCCCAGTGTCTGCTGTCCTCAGATTTCCTGAAGATCACTGGCTGTAGGCAGATGGTGTGATTTCTGGGCTCTCTGTGCTGTTCCATTGCTCTACGTCTCTATTTTTATGGCCATACCATGTTGTTTGGGTTTGGGTTATTATAACCTTGTAGTATAATTTGAAGTCAGGTAATGTGAAGCTTCCAGATTTGTTCTTTTTGCTTGAATTGTTTTTCCTATTTGGGCTTTTCTTTGCTTGCAAATGAAGCATTATTTTTCTAGATCTGTGAAATATGACATTGGTATTTTGATGAGGATTGTGCTGAATCTGTAAATTGCTTTGGGCAGTCTGATCATTTTAATGATGTTCATTCCACCAATCCATGAGAATGGGATATTTTTTTCATTTGTTTGTGTTAATTGTGATTTCTTTTATCCATGTTTTGTAGTTCTCTGTATAAAGATCCAAGCACTGTGTTAAAGTGGTGACAGTGACAAGGGCACTCTAGTTTTGTTCCATTTCTTAGGAATAATGCTTCTCCGTTCACTATGACATTGGCTATTGGTTTGGTCATATATGGGTTTTATACTTTGAGAGTTTGTTCCTCTTAGGCCCAGGTTGTTTAGGGTTTTTAACATGACAGGGTGTTGGATTTTAGCCATTCCTTTCTTTTTTTCATCTATTGAGATAATCATATGGACTTTGTTTATGATTCTGTTGTGAATCATAATTATTGATTTGGATATGTTTAACATGTTTGTATGCCTGAGATGAAATCCACTTGATCATGGGTAATTATCTTTTTGAGGTGCTATTGAATTTGGTTTGCTAGTATTTTGTTGAGGATTTTTGCATCTGGGTTCATAAGGGACATCAGTTTGCAGTTTTCTCCTGGCTGTGATATAAAGGTGATACTGGCTTAATAGAATGAGTTGGGAGGATTCACTCCTTCTTGATGTTAGAAAATAATTTCTGTAAGATAGACAACAGTTCTTTAGAGATGTGGTAGAATTCAGCTGTGAATCCATCTGGCCTCACTCTTTGTCTTGCTGGGAGATACTTTGTTACTGCTTCAATTTCACTACTCATTATTGGTCTGTTCAGGATTTCTGTTTCTTCCTGATTGATGGTTGAGAGGTTGTTTGTTTCCAGGAACTTATCCTTTTCCTTTACATTTCCTAATTTGTGTACACAGAAGTTTTCCTACTATTCATGGATGATATTTTGTATCATTGTGGTATCACTTACAATGTCTCCTTTTTTCATTTCTTAATTAACTATTTGAGTCCTTTCTTTTCTATTTCTGGTCAATGTGACTAGTAGGCTATCAATTTTGTTTATCTGATCAAAGAACCATCTTTGTTTTATTGATCCTTTATATACTTTATAGATTCCATTTCATTTATTTCTGATTCTAGCTTTGACTTTTTATTTGGGGGGGGGGGTTGGACTTTAATTTGCTCTTGTTTTTCAGGTTCTTTGAAATGTAACATTATGTTGTTAATTTATAATCATTCTGTGTTTTGACATAGGTATGTAAGGGCACGTATTTTCCCCTGAAGAGTGTTTTCACTGTATATCATAAATTTGGAAAGTTTGTATTCCTTTAGTCATTCAGTTCAAGAAATCTTTTGATTTCCACTTTAATTTTATCAGTGACCCAAGCATTCTTCCACAGCAGCTTGCTTAATTTTCATGGCTTAGTGCATATTTGAGTATTTCTCATTAAATTGACTTATAAGTTTATTCCACTGTAGTCTGAAAAGATATGTGGTATTATTTGATTTTTTTTAATTGGCTGAGGCTTGTTCTGTAGCCTAAGATATAATCAGTCTTGGAGAATGTCCCAAGTGCTGATGAGAAGAATATATGTTCAGCAACTTGGGGGTAGAAAGAATTTTCTATAAGGCCCATTTATTCTAGTATCCTGTTTAATTCCACTATTTCTATATTGATTTTCTGCCTTGTTGATATGTCCATCTCTGTCAGTGTTTAGATCTTCAGCTGATGCAATGCTACCATTTATTTCTTTGCTTAGATCTAGTATAATTTGCTTTATGGATCTGGAAGCTTCTTTCTTAAGTATATATACAGAAGGTGCCAAGAAAACAAACACATTTTAAGAAATAAAAAAATACTGTATTAAACTTGTAATACTCAAGTCACATTTGACTTCTGCAATATGCCAAACAATAAATGTTATTGGTCTATATTGAGTATTATAATATTAATATTTTTTTCCTTTCTTAAAGATGTATACATGTTTATGGCACTCACTGTATATTTAGGATTATTATGTCTTCTTGTTGAATTGGTCTCTTAAAAATTACATAATGACCATTTTTGCCTTTATTTTTTACAATTGCTGATTTAAAGTCTATTTTATCTGATCTGAGAATGGATACACCTGCTCACTTTTGCTTTCCATTTATATATAAAATTTTCCCATCTTTTTACCTTGAATATATGTGTTTCCATTAGAATTCAGTGTGTTTCTTAGAGACAGTAAATACTTGGTGTATGTTTTTTAAGTGGGACATTAAGACTGTTCACGTATAATGATATTATTTCTATACGGGAAATGGTTCTGTTCATCATGTTTGATGCTACCTTGTTGTTTGTTGTCCCTCTTCTGCTATTATTTTACAATAGCTGTGAGTTTTAACCTTTTGATATTTCATGCTGGTGGGTATCTGTTGTGTGGTTCCATGTATAATGCAGTTCTGAATATTTCCTGTAGGGCAAGTATAGTAGTGACAAATTCCCTTAGTGTTTGCTTCTCTAGAAAAGCCTTTTATAAAACTTAGTTTTGCAGGATATAAAATTCTTGTCTGAGAGCATTTGGTGAGCTCTCACCTAATGGTAACAATGTAAGCATCTATGGCACACCCAGATGAAGGCCTCTACTACATACAATTCGAACCTTACCTAACAAATGCAAACAATGTACCCTAATTGTTTGTACTCTCCTATTAATCTGAAATTTAAAAAAAATCTTGGCTGGCAGTTTTTCTGTTTAAGAAGATTAAGAATTAGGGCTTTAATCACTCTGGCTTGATGGTCTGATGAGTTGTTCTTTGCTGTTGTTTACCTTTGGCATGTAGCTTGTGGAATGTTCTCCTTCATTTTGATTTCAGCCAAGTTGATAACTATGTGTGTTGGAGATGTGCTATATTCTATCTTCTCTGTGTTTAATGTTCGCTTTGCATCTGGATATCTCAATCTCTGGCAATCCCAGGGAAGTGTTCCTCAGTGATTCCCTCAAATAGGTTTTCTATACTTTTTGATTTTTATTCTGCTATCTAATGACACCCAAAATGTATATATTTGTTCACGCATATTGCCATATTTTCTGAGTGATTATTCATTCCGCTTTATTCTTTTTTCTCCATATTTTGTTGACTGGGTTATTTTGAAAGTCTTAACTTCAAATTCTGAGATTTTTTTCTTCTGGCTGGTCTAGTTGAAGCTTTCTGCTATATTGTAAAATTGCCTAAATGATTCTTTCATTTTATTAATTTATGTTATTTCTATTATATTCTTTATGTGTTGTCTAGTTTTTTAGTAACTTTTTCAGTTTTTCATTCAAGTCCTTAAATTTTGGGTGGGGGATCTTTTGGTGTTAGTTTTAAATTTTCTCTTTAATCTCATTCATATTATTTGTCATCAATATTCTGAATTCCATTGCCAACATTTCCACAATTTTCTTTTGGTTGAGGTCAATTGGAATAGATCCATTTTGATCAGTAGAGGGTATCAGACTAGTTTGTTTTTTCATGTTGCCAGATTTCTTTTGCTGGTTTCTTTTCACCTGAAACTTCTCTCTATTCAGGGAAGATAGGTTTGCAAGGCACTTTTTATCCTTTGCTGGGAACTCTCTTACTTGGTGAGAAGAAGAAGAGGTTCCTAGGAGGCACTTTTGGGACCAAATTTGGGGAACAGACCTGGCAGGAGGTGGGCAGATGCACTGAGAGCCTATAATGCAGTTGTTCTGTTCCACCCCATACCCCTGTGATTACCACAGTCCAAGCAGGTGCTGGATAATCATTGTGATATTCATGGGAAGTAATGAGTTGTTCCCCACATTCTTTTTGGAGCTTGGGTGGGAAGGTGCACAAGTCTCTCTCAACAGAGGTTGAAATTGTGAAAGACTTCTTTCTCTGCCTGGGGTTCCCATAGTGGTGACAGTGGCAGCTGGGTAAGGCTATCTAGGCAGTGATCATTGGTGTCCAGGCTGTCAGTATTCACTCCAACTGAGTGCAGGTGCCATGGCAGCTCAAGGTTAGCAGGTACCTGGCAGAAATTTGGACTGTGAATAGTTCCTGCCAGGCAGTGGGTAGGAACCATGCAGATAGGTCCAAGGGTTCCAGTGGCAGCAGGGGACCTTTGGAAACAGAGGTGCCAGTCCATCGGCAGTGTGAAATGTACATGATTGATGCTGTGGGGTAAGAGCAGCACAGGAACCATGAGAGGCTAGCCATGGTGCAGGGAAGCAGCATGGGAGCCTTGGGAGAAGGGCTGTGGTACTAGGCAGTGCATGGGAGCTTTGGGGCCAGACCCATGGTTCCATGGGGTAGCACAAGAGCTACAGGGTGGGGACTGTGAAACTCAGTGGCAGCACCAGAACTTCAGGGATAGAACTGCAGGGCCAAGTGGAAAATGGGGGTCACAGGTATGGGACCGAGAGGCTAGGCTGTGGGTGGCTGGGTACTCCTCCTACCTAGGAACTACAGAGGCAGTTGTCACAGGCCTCCACAGGTGGAGTTCATGACCCTTGGTGGGGAAGGGTATATGGCTCCCAGTCACAGGGTGTACAAGAGTGTCCGCTCACCCTACTTTCTCCCTGGCCCAGATGGGATGATGCAAAGATGGTTACATCAAACCAATCCCTGTATAGACCTGGTAACTAAATAAGAGCTTAGAATGGCATCAGTTGTAGCATCATGGGAACAGGAGGCACCGATCTATTCCCTGCTGTGCCCACTATCTGGTAAAATACTCTGTACAGATACCAAGCAACTCCCTAGGCTGTCTGGAGGTCTGCAACAGTGATGGAACCCCCTCATAGCTGAGGCCACACTTTCCAGAGGAAGCATAGAACTCCAGGATTCTCTCCTGTCCTTCTCCACATGGGAATGCCTCCCCTCTTCTTTATTCCCTCTTTATTCCATCACCTTCTTCTTTACTCTCTTTACCCCTCATCACCTCTCCAATGATTCACATGCACTCTCCAAGAAGGTCCATCCATAGGTGGGCATCTACCTGCGACTTTTGATCCTTTCCTTGAGAGTATGTGTGCCGGCTGCTTGTCATCCACCATCTTGTCCCCCATTCCCCATCCTGTATTTTTACTTATGTACAAGTATACCCCATAAAGCAACTAAGAGGTTGGAGTTTTACTTTCTTTTTTTCATTGAATTAGGTCAAATACCCCTCATGCAATTAGATTACAATATTAATGTGCTTATTAAACACTCTGTAAACAGTCTAAGAATAAACTTCAGTTTAGTCTACATCTAAATTATTCTGATTTTACTTTTGTTCAAATACATTAACATTTGAAGAACCCATATTGACTATAAGTAGGATCCACAATTGAATTTTCCTGGTTCTATTCACATATAGTCATCTTTCTTTTCATTTAGCCAGGAAAACCTTACCTTACAATAATGGGATTTTATCACTTGTCTTTCAATATCCTAAGTTATCACATCCTCTATAACAGTTGGTCTAAAACCTGAATACATATAATAAGAATAGTATATGTGGAATTCTCATGTACATGATGCATTGAAGCACTGTAAGACTATAGAGCTGTGAGTAAAACCAACGAGATCTGGCTAGAGTAACCAGGTTTCTCACTATTGCACTATTTGCCTCAACCAATAAGCTTTAAAAAACAGATTGCTGGGCAGTACCTGAGATCTACTGAATCAGAATTCCAAGAATATGCATGCATGTGTGTATATGTGAATGTGTTCAATATCCCCATGTTGATTCAAATGAAACTGTTTCCATTGCCTGGAAATCACTAACCAAAACTACCTGCTAAAAACAACAGAAAAACAAAAAACAAAGCTGTTTCAAAAAATCATTTTCCTAACCAAGCATTTGGTCTTTTGTTGAGAGAACCATCACACACTAAGTTTACTTAATTCAGAGACCACATAATGTGCCTGAAGAGCACAGAATTTTGTAGTTGTTCTCCTTTCTGATTACCCTGAGACCAGACCAGGATTTTTTTTTCTTATGACTGTAGTCCTGAGTTGGGAGAAGCACTGATGTGTCCCTAGAAAGACCTGTTCAACACAAGCTGACAGCATGATGTCCTGGAAAGAATAAATGTTTTGAGGAGCACAATTAGTAGAGGCTAAAAGACTCGCTTTGCTATCTGTGGCAGTACAAGAATACAGGCAAATTATTTCATCTCCTTGAGCCTTAGTTTTCCCACTTATAAATGGCGATAATGGGAGCCACTTCCACCAAGGTTGTGCAAGGCATGTTTAAGAGTAGATTCAAATCCCAACTCTGCCACCTGTGTCTTCAGATTAAGTTACTCCTCTGTGAAATGGGGACCCTGAGATTACCAGCCTCAGAGAGTGATAAGAAGGGTTAAATCAGATGACACCTGCATTACAGATGTTCCTCCATAGTCTCCAGGAATTGGGTCAGGACATACATGTCTATACCAAAATCTGCAATACTCAAGTCTCAAAGTTGACACTACAGAACCCGTGGACAGGATGAGTTGGACCTACATATAAGCAGGTAGGTTTCACATCAATAAATACCATACTTTCCATCCCATTTAGTTGTCAAAAATTTACCTATAAGTGGATCCGTCCAGTTCAAATTGCCCCCTTCAGGAGTCCATTGTGTTACTATTATGATTACTGTAATAATTAAATTAAGCATTTGTAGTGAAACTGGATGAATGAAGGGGTATTTAAACCTTATTTTTCTCATTTCTTTAACCTCATATACAAGTGGAACAAGCAGGAAAAACCACCCACATTTGCTATGTTCACAAAGCCATACACCATCAGAGAGATTAAATAAGGGGAAAAAGCCACTGGAAGAAATGTTTTAGGACCATAAAATAGTCCTGAAGCAATGTTCTGATTCCCTTGATTTGGGACTCTAAAAAAACCAGGGAAAGCATTTGATGATTAACCTGTGTTTATTAGCACAGTGTCACCCCAACCACCCAGGCCACTACTTACAAGGCCGGTCCTCTCTGTCATCTCTCTGTGCCCCAACATCAACTCACCATTCATCAAACCTGACACATATTTTGTCCTCAGTGCCTGGGCTCTCATCCTCCTTTCTGCCTGGAATATAACCTAGAAACTACATCCCTACCCAGCAAAATCAAACTTTGTCCATAAGACCTGGTCAAATGCTACTTGTTTTTTCTCTAAATTTATGAGTCAGAATGTATCGTTCTTTTCACTGAGCTCCTGCAGAATAATCCTATGTGCATAGTTCTCCTATTAATTCTAGTCACTAATTCATGCTCATGTATTTTAGTAATTGCCTATATATAGGGCCAGCTTTCCTCCAGATTTGAAGTTTCCAAAGGGAAGAGTTTCTTTCACATATTTCCATTCCACCATCACCCCTAACACACACACAGAAGTTGACCTTCTGGCTTGCACATAATAGGTATTCAACACAAATTTGTTGAAATAATATTTATACATTGAAGACAGCCATGGACAGAGCCACTAACTCATCTTAATTACTTGCTGTCTGTCCTGATGGCTTTAACTCAGTGTATGATATATACCAAATAAAAGTGTGCTGTGAAAAGTAAAGCATAAAGTATTCAATATCTATAAAACAGACTGCTACGTAACTGAGCCTGGGGTATATGTAGGAAGATTTTGGTTAAAGGAGGCAACTAATTGGCAGTTTTAAAAGTTGTTCTACCATTTACAGATATTATAGTTTATAGTGCTATAATTCAGATCCAATAAAACATTCTCCATTTTTATTTTTAAACATTTGAAGACATGCAAGGCAATGTCCCCAAAACAGAGACTGGTTTTCAGTGCATGTGATATTAAAACAATCCACTTTGTTGTTGTTGTTATTGCAGTGTTTGGCCAGAGCTGGGTTTGAACGCACCACCTCCAATATAGGGGGCCTGTGCCCTACTCCTTTGAGCCACAGGTGCCATCCTAAAACAATCCACTTTTTGCATCCTACCCAACACTGACCCTCTAGATCAGTGGTTCTCAACCTTCCTAATGCCGCGGCTCTCTAATACAGTTCCTGTCGGTTGCGACCCATAGGTTGAGAACTGCTGCTCTAGACACATTTTTAAAAATTATACTACATTAAATTTCAGTCAAAATCCTACAGCAATAAGAAGAATAAAAAAGAAAAAGGAATGTGTACCTGGAGTGAAATTGAGAGGAAATGCAGCCGTGGTGAACATAACATTTTCTCTATGTTGATATCCCTTAAAGAAATTATCCCAAATGGAGATATTGAAATTTTCAAACAAAATAATATTGGGGCTACTTCTCTAACAGCAGTTTGCCTGTGTGTTTCATAATCATTTTTTCTCCTGCCTGTATACAATAGTACTTATGAAGAGATATTATTTAGAATAGTGGTTATCAATGGTAGTCCACAGATCCCTGGAGGTCTCTAAAACCCTTTCAAGTGATCATTTTCATGAAGCCATTTTCGTAATAATGTTAAAATTGTGGTGGCTTTTTTCATTGTGTTGGTAATTGAACTTAGGCTAAAAAAAAGAAAAAAGAAAACGTGGGAACATTCCTGACATTTTACAATACAACGGGCGCCAAGCTGTACCAATAGTTATTATATTCCTCAAGGCTACAAACATACAGTGAATAAAAAATCTGCTAGCTTCACTTAAGACTGGCCTAGGTAGACTTTTTGATGAAAGCCACCTGGGGTGAGGTGATACCTCCCTGCGGATGCAGAAAGAAAGGGACACTTGTACACTGGTAGTGGGACAGCCAATTAGTACACTCTGTATGGAAAATAGTGTGGAGATTCCTCAAAGAACTAAAAGTAGAGCCACATTTGATCCAGCAATTTCACAACTGAGTATTTGCCCAAAGGAAAAAATGTCATTTTATCAAAAAGACACTTAGATCCCGACGTTTGTTATGGCACAATTCACAATTGCAAAGATGTGGAATCAGCCTAAGTATCTATCAACTCATGAATGGATAAACAAATTGTGAGGCTCAGCGCCTGTGGCTCAAGTGGCTAAGGCACCAGCCACATACACCTAAGGTGTCGAGTTTGAATCCAGCCCAGGCCACCAAACAACAATAATGGCTGCAACCAAAAAAAAAAATAGCCAGGCGTTGTGGCAGGCGCCTGTAGTCCCAGCAACTTGGGAGGTGGAGGCAGGAGACTTGCTTGAGCCCAGGAGCTGGAGGTTGCTGTGAGGGGGGACAACTTGAGGGTCTGTCTCAAAAAAAAAAAAAAAAAAAAACCAAAAAAGCAAATTGTGAGCTATATGGATATGTATGTATACACACACACACACACACACGCACGCACCATGAAAGAAGATATCTTAATCCGTTTTGCAACAATTTGAAGAGTGAAGTATCTAAAAAATTTTAAAAAAAGAACTCCACAAATACTCTCTATTAAATTGGTAGTAACTGATCAGCACTCACGTACACAGAGGGAAGTAAAACTCAATGGAAATCAAGCAGTTGTGGGAGGGAGACAAGAGGACGGGTGAAATCATATTGAGTGGGTACAATGAGCACTGCCTGGGTTATGGCCACACAATCCTGACTCATTCAGCACAAAAGCAATACATGGAACCAAAAAAAAAAATTATACCCTCCTAGTATTCTGAAATTAAAAAAAAAAACATACTAGGTGAAGCAGCAAAATTTATCTCTGAAATCTTCATGCTTGAATTAAAAACTTCCTATGTCGTGTGATGAAATGTAATGTACAGATAAAGCACTGTGTTATAGGCCAAGCATGATGGCTGACGCAGTGGTATAAGGAGGAATATTCATATTGTTGGGGTTGTGAGCTGAACTAGACACCTTGTTAATGACATAACATTTATACTTGAAAAACTACAGACAAGCAAGTATAAACTATAGTTATTAAGACTTGAGTTTCTGGAAAATTTTTCTCAAAAATGAACTATGTGAAGCTGTTAGTTAGCTCAAGAAAAACTGATAGAATTTTTCTGGCAATGATAAAATTTGAGTTTTCAGCTAAAATAAACATTTTAGAAAATTTGTAACCTCCCCAAATCTGATAAGGCTTTTCTTTTTTTTTCTTTTTTTTTTTTTTTTTTTTAATTGAATGTTAACTATGTACATTAATGCACTTCTGGGGTACAGTGTGGGGTTTTCACATGCAATCTGAACTACTTCCATCAAACTGGTCAACACAGCCTTCATGTCATTTTCTCAGTTATTGCTTTAAAACGTTCACATTC
>CAUYTI010042367.1:0-62853 GCA_963575145.1 Galago senegalensis
CTAATGAATATTGATGTGAAAATATTCAACAAGATCCTAACAAACAGAATCCAGCAACACATCAAACAAATTATACACCATGACCAAATGGGTTTTATCCCAGGATCTCAAGACTGGTTCAACATACGCAAATTGGTAAACATAATACACCACATAAACAAATTAAAAAACAAAGACCATAAGATCCTCTCAATTGATGCAGAAAAAGCTTTTGACAATATCCAGCATCCACTCATGATCAGAACACTTAAGAGAATTGGCATAGAAGGGACTTTTCTGAAATTGATAGAGGCCACCTACAGCAAACACACAGCCAATATCACATTGAATGGAATGAAATTGAAATCATTCTCACTCAGATCAGGAACCAGGCAAGGTTGCCCATTGTCCCCATTGCTCTTTAACATCTTAATGGAAGTCTTAGCCATAGCAATTAGGGAAGAAAAAGCAATCAAGGGTATTCACATAGGATCTGAAGAGATCAAACTCTCACTCTTCACAGATGACATAAAAACACCAGGGACTCTTCTACAAAACTCTTAGAAGTGATCAAGGAATACAGCAGTGTCTCAGGTTACAAAATCAACACCCATAAGTCAGTAGCCAACAACAGTCAAGCTGAAAAAACAGTCAAGGACTCTATTTCATTCACAGTAGCGCCAAAGAAGATGAAATACTTGGGAGTTTACCTAACAAAGGACATGAAAGATTTCTATAAAGAGAACTATGAAACGCTAAGAAAAGAAATAGCTGAAAATGTTAAGAAATGGAAAAACATACCTTGCTCATGGCTGGGAAAAATTAACATTGTTAAAATGTCTATATTGCCTAAAGCAATATATAATTTTAATGCAATCCCTATTAAAGTTCCACTGTCAAACTTTAAAGATCTCAAAAAAATAATACTTCATTTTATATGGAATCAGAAAAAACCTTGAATAGCCAAGAGAAACAAAAACAAAGCAGGAGGAATCATGCTACCAGACATCAGACTATACTATAAATCCATTGTGATCAAAACAGCATGGTACTGGCACAAAAACAGAGAGGTAGATGTATGGAACAGAATAGAGAGCCAACAGATGAATCCAGCTACTTACCGCTATATGATCTTTGACAACCCAATTAAAAACATTGAGTGGGGGAAAATTCCCTATTTAACAAATGGTGCTAGATGAACTGGCTAGCAACCTACAGAAAACTGAAACTGGACCCACACCTGTCACCACTAACTAAGATAGACTCTCATTGGACTAAAGACTTAAATTTAAGACATGAAACTATAAAAACACTAGAAGAAAGTGTAGGGAAAACTCTTGAAGAAATTGGCCTGGGCGAATATTTTATGAGGAGGACCCCCTGGGCAATTGAAGCAACATCAAAAATATTCTACTGGGACCTCCTCAAATTAAAAGCTTCTGCACAGCCAAGAACACAGTAAGAAAAGCAAGCAGACAGCCCTCAGAATGGGAAAAGATATTTGCTGGTTATGCTTCCAACAAAGGTCTAATAACCAGAATCCCCACAGAACTGAAATGTATTAGCAAGAAGAAAACAAGTGATCCCATCTCAGGGTGAGCAAGAGACTTAAAGAGAGACTTCTCCGAAGAAGACAGATGCATGGCTTACAGATATATGAAAAAATGCTCATCATCCTTAATCATCAGAGAAATGCAAATCAAAACTACTTTGAGATATCATCTAATGCCAGTAAGATTAGCCCATATCACAAATTCCCAAAATCACAGATGCTGGCGGGGATGTGGAGAAAAGGGAATACTTCTACACTGCTGGTGGGAATGGAAACTAATACGTCCCTTTTGGAAAGTCTTATGGAGAACACTTAGAGATCTAAATATAGATCTGCCATTTGATCCTATAATTCCTCTGCTAGGTATATATTGAGAAGACCAAAAATCACGCTACAATACAGATATCTGTACCAGAATATTCACTGTAGCCCAATTCACAATTGCTAGGTCATGGAAGAAGCCCAAGTGCCCATCAACTCATGGATGGATCAATAAATTGTGGTATATGTACACCATGGAATACTATGCAGCCCTAAAGAAAGATGGAGACTTTACCTCCTTCATGTTTACATGGATGGAGCTGGAAAATGTTTTCTTAGCAAAGTATCTCAAGAATGGAAGAAAAAGTATCCAATTTACTCAACCCTATTATGAAACTAATTGTTAACTATCATAGGAAAGCAATAATCCAAATGGAGTCCAAGAATATCGGGAAAGGGGTGAGGGAGGGGAGGGGTGGGGGAGGATGGGTGAAGGGAGGGTGATTGCGGGGATAACATCTATGCTTTTTCCTATAAGGGTACATGTGAATCTTTCTAAATGTTGAACATAAATGTCTTAACACAACAATTATGAGAATGACATGATGGCTATGTTGGCCAATTGGATGAAAGTATTTCAAATTGTATATGGAAACAACACACTGTATCCCATGATAGAATTAATGTGTACAAATATGATCTAATAAAAAAATTAAAAAGAAAGTAGTGAGGATGAAATCTTATAGGAGTTACTAAGTGCCTATCCTAGGGATCGCTGACCCCCGATATTAGAAGGGGGTCCCAGCCGAGTCCCCTTTCTGTTCACTAATCCCATCAACTCTTGCTCAGCATTACCAAGTAGGGAAACAGTCAATTTTCCTGGGATGAGGAGAAGTTTGGTCTTGGGGAGAAAGGAGGGAAGTGCATGGTTTCTATGAAGGAGACCCTGATGGCAGCCCTCTGAGCAGAGGATTGTATGTGTAACTGTGTGTCAGGGCAGCGGGCCCTGGGGTCTCAGAGAGAGGTGAACAGTCCCCTTGATTCTATGTGAGGCCTGGCACTGGCCTCTTAGATGAGGTAGAAGACTGAGTTAAGTGGACACCAGGTGATTTTAGCTCTCGGAGAGCCCCAGGCTAAGTAGGAGGCCCTGTTACTAGGCAGATCCCAGATGTTGAGACCAGGAAAGCAACAGCAAGCCCTGTGCTAAGCACTTCACCCATTAATCCCCATAACAAATCTGTGAAGTTGGTATCACAGATTGGTTATTATCACCCTCTAGTAGACTGTGACAATGGCCACACATTCTGCCCCCGCCCCCATCTTGCATCCATGCCCCTGAGTGGTATCCTCCCTTTAAGAGCTTGAGTCTATTTTTCTACCCCTGGAATCTTGGCCTGGCCACCATTGGCCAATGGGACAATAGCAAATGTGATTCAAATAGGGGCTTAGAAAGTACATGCCCACTGGGACTTGGGTGCTCATGCTACCTTTGGAGCCCAGAGGCCACATCCCTCAGCCCAGGTGTGGGTGAGCACCTTCTTGAGCCTCCACAGCCTGGCTCACATCCTGCAGTTCCCCCCCCAACCCCAAGCAGGTCTCCTCTTTTCTCTGTCCCTCCCTGGTCTACCTGACCGAAGCAGGCAGCTTCCTGTTCCTCCCATGTCCACCCCACAAGGCGGTGTCAACCCAGGGGAATTACTGTAGCCGCTGCAGTCTGCAACTCTGCTGTCTCAGCCCCTGGCAAAGGTGCTCGGCTCCTGCATTCATGAACATGTTGAAGCTCAGCTCCAGCTCGGTCAGGGTCTGGCTGGTGCTTAGCCCAAGGGCAAGCTCCTTGCAGTCCTCTGCTGTGAGGCCACAGTTGGCCAACCTGTAGGAAGTACATACTCAGGGCCTTGAGTTTCCTAATGTCTTGATTCAGTGAATACCCACAAGCTCCCACTGACAACCTATTGTGGGCCATGTGGAAGTCAGTAAGAACAGCCTCACCTCCCAGGATCCCAGATGCACAGGCTACAGGGGGATAGACTATAAACAAATAACAGTAGTCAGGAACTTTTATGATCAACGCATTCTGATGTTTTCTGACATTACTCAGAGTAAAATACAAGGTCATTATCATTGTCTACAGTGCCCTGGTCACCTGGTTCCTTGTCATTTCTGCCCTTGTCTCTTATCTATTTTAACTCTACTCTCACTGGCCTCCTCCCAGTTCCTCAAAAACTCCACACATGTTCCCACCCCTCATTCTTTGCACTTGCTGCTTCTTCTGCCTGGAACCATCTCTTTGCCTGTTATGTCATGGGTGACTCTCCCACCTGTTTCAGGTCTTTTCTCAAAAGTCAGTCAGAGGGCAGCACTCGTAGCTCAGGGGGGCAGTGTGATGGCCAAATACACTGAGGCTGGAGTGTTTGAACCCAGCCTGGGTCACCTAGAACAACAATGACAACTGCAGGAAAAAAATCTCTGGGCATTGCGGCAGGCGCCTGTAGTGCCAGTTACTTGGGAGGCTGAGGCAAGAGAATTGTTTAAGCCCAAGAGTTGAGGTTGCTGTGAGCTGTGATGGCATTGCACTCTACTGAGGGTGACATAGTGAGACTCTGTCTCAAAAAAACCAAAGTCAGTCAGCATGGTTAAGATTGCCTACCCTCCTCCAGAATTGTTATTCTTTTCTGCTACTGTCACATCACATACAATATATTTTACTTATGTATTTGGCTTCTTGTCCTCCTTCTGGAAATGTGAGCTCCATGAGGAAGATATTTTGCTGTTTTTATTACTAACTGTACCTCTGTGTGCAGAGCAGGGTCAAGCACAGTGATTTTCATCTGGCATGCTGTGAGAGGATCTTAGCTGTGCTGGAAATATTTTAAGAGATCATGAATTAAATTATTTTTGAAAGAAATTCAAAGCACAGTAAATATATTCTTTTTTTTTTACTTTTTTCTTTTTGATCAATGTAATTTAACTGTGCCATGGAAGTTTAACTATAGGTTAAAGTAAAAAACAAACAAACAAATAAAACCCTATAGGTTAAAGTGTGCCTGGTCTAGCACATAGTAGGCCCTTAATTAGTAAGTAGAGAATGCAGTGAATGGATGAACAAAATAGCTTCACAAGAGGGGCATGTCAGGTGCAGCTGGAGGCACAGGAATGAGTGAATGGCTTTGACAAGGGAAGGAGGAGAAGTTGTGTTCTCTCTCAAGGGAAAGTGGGGGCATGATGTGCCTGGCTGGAAGGACAGATCCAAATTTCTATAGATATTTAGTTTGGGGATGTTGAGCTAATGGTTATATGGCAGTAGGGTTGGGGTAGAGATGCAATGTGAAGGTAGAATAAGAAAATCTCAAGATAGTGATAGGTCTTGAATGGAATTGTAAGATATTTGGACCTCATTTGGGTGACAATAATGGGCCTGTAAAAGTTCTTGAGGATAGTAATGATGTGACCTGGGCACTGCTTTGGAAAGATCCCTAAGGGCCAGTGGAGAAAGGCTGGGTGTGGCCAGGCAGGAAGCAGGTGGTTCAGCCAGAGGGTGGGCACCAGGGTCAGAGCAGCAGCTGTGGGGGATGTTTTGGGTAGACCTGTCCACTCTTGGTGGGGTTGAAGGAGGCTCTAGATTGGGTAAAGACTTGAAGCTGCTGCCACTCACTGAGAGAGCAGATGTGGGAGAGGCAGGGTAAGCTTTAAGGGCACATGACCAGGCAGTTGTGCAGTGGCACAGTCACCTGGGGCTGTGTGATTAGAAGGGCCTGTGATTGGGGTTTAATGTTCTGTGTCTGCCACCACCTTGAATTTCCTAATTTTATCTTTGAATTTGTGTCTTGTAAGTGAATATGAAGAGATGACGGGTCTTTGGCTCACAAGTGATCTCCTGGGATGTCCCTCCCTCCCTCCCTCTGATAGAAGATTTCCTTGCCACCCACTTGCCTGCCTCCTGGTGTAGTAGGACCCTTGCCCAGTCACCTCTGCCACCTGTTGTCAGGCATGAGGAGGTCCAGGTGGGGCATCTTGGGGTAGGGCATGGTGGTAGCTGTCCTTGTTATAGGCTAGACAAGCCAGATAACCCCCCTTCCCTCCACCCAAATCCCTAGCACATACTTTCCACTCACTCCATGGCCTAGTGCATGGCTGTGGTGACTAGAGGGAGAGGCAACTGGCATCCTCGTGCACATGGCACCTGCGAGTGTCTGCACACACTCTGCTAGAGTCCCAGGGCTTGAGAGAGTGAGGTATTAAGTAGCAAATTAAAATACCAGGTAGGCGGAGAGAGAAACTGTGGAAGAGAAGAGAAAGCTTCATATCTTAGTACCTTTACTGATACTTTTCTCCTTAGTTTTGAGAAAGGGCACTACATTTTTTTTTTTTTGAGACAGAGTCAAGCTGCTACCCTGGGTAGAGTGCTGTGGCATCATAGCTCACAGCAACCTCCAACTCTTGGGATCAAGTGATCCTCTTGCCTCAGTTTTTCTATTTTTAGTAGAGATGGGGTCTTGCTTTTGCTCAGGCTGGTCTTGAACTCCTGAGCTTGAGCAATCCACCTGCCTCAGTCTTCCAGAGTGCTAGGATTACAGGTATGAGCTACTGTGCCCAGCCAAGGGCACAGCATTTTTGCCTTGCACTGGGCCTTGAAAATGATGTAGTTGACTCTGATGTGAGGAGCAGGTTTTCTTTAGTTGTAGGGAGGAGAGTCTAGTTGAGAACTAGACTGAGTGCTGAGTTTGAAGAGGCTCTGGGACATGGAGAAGGAGGATGGTTCTGGAGTTGCAGATAGAGACTTGGAAGGCACCTGGCCGGGGGCCCTTGAGTGTGGTTATGGGAGGGGTCATGAGTAGGAGGGATGATACCTGGTTAGACAACAAAGACCCTTGCCACTTTCAAATCTCTGCTTCTCCTTGCTTTCACAAGACCTGCTTCCTCTCTCTTTTTTCCTAGGTTCTAGACCAATGGTTCTCAACCTTTCTAATGCTCTGAACCTTTAATACAGTTCCTGTGGGTCGCTGTGTTTCCTCTCCAGCTGGAAGCCAAGGTCAGCTGTATTAAATACATGTCCCATTTTCGAGTTCCCTGGCCTTTGGTTCTGTCTCTACTTCCAACCCTGAGGTGGAGAGTTTTGCCCAAGCAAGTTGGGGATCCAGCTGGCAGATGTGGCTGTGTGCTCACCACCTGCCTTCTCCCCACATGGCTGCATCCTGCCTGCCCACACCCTCCTTGTACAATAGGTTCCTGGCACCTGGTTTATCTGGTTTCCACTGGGCATGTTCCTGCTCCCTGTTCTCATCCCAGCACAAACAAATGTCTGTTTCTGGGGCTTTATTTACCTCCAAATGATTTGCCTTTACAGGCTGTGCTGTGTGGATTCCTCTTTCTCAAATCCCAATCTCTCCCCAGACCCACTGAGGACATTTGACCTTGGACCTCAGAGAAGAGCCTGAAACCATCTGACTCTGAGGGTGTAGGCTCTCAGCCAGGCACACATGACTTCAAATCTTGCCTCTGTCAGTCACAAGTTAAAGATAATGGGCAGGTTTCTTTATCAAGTTTCAGTTTACCCATCAATAAAATGAATTCACTGTGCCTGTTGCACAGGTGCTGGCCTTGAAATCCCAAAGTGAATTAACCCAGACCATAAGGAAAAATACTGCAGGATCTCACTAGTATGTGAAAAGCAAAGCAAGTAAAGTATATAGAGTGGAAGTGTGGTTACTGGGGTGGGGCAGGGAGCAAAGGGGGAAAGGTCACAGGGTAGAAACTTGCAGTTATATATATATATATATATATTAAAAGAGAATCTAATCATTAGTTAGGACTTTGCTTGAGAGTCTTGGGTAGTCTAGCATCCAAGACACTAAAGTCGTGTGCTCTTCATTTAGGAAAGCTTTCTTAGTGTGGGAAATATTCACACTTGCCTGACCCAGCGTTGGTAATGTTGGGCCACTCTTCTTTCTTTTTATGACACTACCCCAGTGGGCCAGCCTTAATCCCATGTGCCTGGTGGAGATGAGGTATTGGTGCCAGGTCCTGTCCTCCCATTACTAGCTGTGTGAATGTGGCAAGCAGTTAACTTCCCTAAGCCTGAGTTCTTCACATCTGGAAAGTGGGAATAACTGTCCCTGCTCTCCCGTTTTCACAGGGTCTTATTTGGAGGGCCCAAGATGATGGGTACAGAAGTGTTTTGGTTTGGAGATGTGAAGTTCTACACCAATGTAAGGGGTATGTTGCAGGTTGTTGTTTTCCTACTGGGGTCTGAATTCTCTGGTAGAACCAGAATTCCTCTCATTTCTTCGGGTGTACACATAAGTCATAGTGAGAGGCTGGATTTGCCTCCTTCAGTGTGCTCTACTCTCACTATGATGCTTTTTCTTTCTTTCTTCCCCTTTTTTTTGAGATAGAGTTTCACTTCATTATGCCCTGGTAGAGTGGTAGAATGTGGTGGCATCATAGCTCACAGCAACCTCAAACTCTTGGGGTCAAGTGATTCTCTTGCCTCAGCCTCCTAAGTAACTAGGACTACAGGTGCCCACCACAATGCCGGGCCAGTTTTTAGAGTTGGGGGGTCTCACTGTTGCTCATGCTGGTCTTGAACTTGTGAGCTCAAGAGATCCACTCATCTTCGCCTCCCAGAGTATGTTGTTTTTTCAATGAACAATCTCTTGTTGCTTTCCTTTCTTGCAATCTCTTTTTTCCCCCAATCTCTTACCAATTTTTTTTTCCTGGAATCTATCTTAGATTTCATGATCCCTCATTGTCAATATCCAGAACTTATTACCCTCCAGCTTTCCATCACATTCTTACTGCTAACTCCAATTTCCCACTCCCCACCCCATTCTCACCTGTGTAACAGGATAGGTGACTGCCATGATAGACCACACCCATTACCCTCACATGAGCCTCCACACTGGCAGGCAGAGGTGTCCTGCCCTTTACAATGACCATTTGAAAACTTTACCTTCCCCAAACCTCCAACACCTCAACCCTCATCCTCACTTGCAGCAGATAATCCCTGTTTCACAAGAAAAAGGAAGCCATCAGATGTGAACCTCTCAGCTTCCCACAGTCAAACCTGTGTGTCTGCTTCTCTGTTCCTTATCCTCATCTCTCCTGTTACTGTAGAGGAGACATTTTCTCTTTCCACAAGGCCAGTTTCTTTCTTCCTTTTTCCCTTGGGGGATAGGGAGCCTTCAGTAATTTCTCCTTCTGGGATCTCGCATTACCCCTCCTCCACTGAGACTCAAGTTCAGATCTTTTCCTTCTCAAATATAAGTAAGCAGGGACACACACACACACACACACACACACACATTTAGTTGGGCCAGCATCCCCCTCTGCTTTAGTGCACTTGTCATCTTCACTACCAAAATCTTTGAAGTATTTGTATTCATACTCTTCTTCTTCTTCTTCTTCTTTTTTTTTAAACTCTGTCTCTCTTTTCAACCCATTCCAATTTGCATTCTGGCCCTTTGGGAACACACAAAAGCTTATTCTGCTTAGGTCATCCATGACTCTCCTGTCTCTAAATCAATGAAAAGATTTCAGTTCTATATTTTATCTCACCTCCCAGTAGGAGTGTACCCCGCTGTCCCCATCCTTCTTTAAACCCTCTGCTCTGTGGGGTTCGATGACACCACCCTTTCCTGGTGTCTCTGTCACCAACCTGGCTGCTTCTTTCCAGGCTTCTTTGTTGGCTCTTTTTTGTTTGGTCACTATACATTAAAGGGTTGGACTTACCAGACTTGACATGAAATCTTCTCTTTGCATACGAATTTTAGGATCTGCTTGTTCATTTGGGTGCAAAAGGAGGTTTTTGGCAGGGATTACATTGGATCTATACATCAATTTCGGGGAATTACTGTCTTAACAATATTGAGTCTTCCATTCCATGAACATGGGATATCTTTCCATTTATTTAGGTCTTATTTAACTTCTTTCAACAATGTTTTGTAGTTTTCAGTGTCTATGTCTTGCTCTTCTTTTGTAAAATTTTATTTCTAAGTATTTTATTCTTTTTGATGTTATTGTGAGTGGATTTTTTCTAATTTAATTTTTTGTTATTGCTAGTGTATAGAGGTATGGCTAATTTTTGGATATTGATCTTGTTTCCTAAAACCTTGCTAAATTTGTTTGCTAGTTCTCATAGTTATGTTTGTGTATTTCTTAGGATTATTTTTGTAAATAACATCATGTAAACATCTATAAATAGAGATGGATTAATTTCTTTTTTCTTTCCAGATTGGAGGACTTTAATTTTATATTTTTGCCTAATCACTCTTGACAGAACCTTGAGTACCATGGTGAATAGAAGTAACAGGAGCCAACATCTTTATCTTATTCCTGCTCCTAGGGAGAGAGTTCTCAGTCATTCAGCATTTAGTATAATATTAGGAGTGGGTTTTTCATAGGTGATCTTTATCAGGTTGATACCCTTCTCTTTTATTCTTAGTTTTGTGACTCTTTTTTTTCTTTTTTTTATTGAATGTTAACTATGTACATTGATACTCTTCTGGGATACAGTGTGGGGTTTTCGCATGCATTCCGAAATACTTCCATCACACTAGTCAACACAGCCTTCATGTCATTTTCTCAGTTATTGCTTTAAAACGTTCACATTCTACTCTTAGAAAGATTCACCTGTACCCCTATAAGACAAACCTCAGAAGTGATCCCTCCAAACCCCCTCCCTCCTCCCATTCCCCCCATAAACATTTTATTAAAGTGCATTAATTAAATACAGGGAGGAAACAAAATGGAACAAGTTTGGGGAAATACCACAATCAGAAAATGGAAAGAAGATCATCAGAAAGATTCTCCTGATGAGATGGAGATGATGGACTTCCAAAGTAAGGCGGGGGAGGGAGACTGAGTAAATGCTATTGAATTTGGCTAGCAACGGGTCATCAATAACAGTCTCAGAAGGTCACATGGGGATGCTTTAGATTCTGGCTGGAAAATATTTTCAGATAAATCAAGGATGTAGCCTCCCTCATTTCTTACACAGCTGCCCTTTTGATCACTATTCCTCTGATCAACTTGGCCATAGTCAGTCTCAGAATTTTCAGATATTGTCTATAAACCGAAAGAGACACAAGAATATCCCCACAGCCAGGGAAGTGCTATTTCTCTCAGGGAGCAATCTATCAACAGGTGTTTCTAGAATTTGTCCAGTGCTTTACTTACTGACTTGGTTTATTCTGAAAAATCAAACATGGGGTCTTTGTCCTCCTGGAACATATTCTCCATTCAGGGAAGAAGGTCACATCAGATGAGATGAAACTCTGGATGGGCACAATGAGCCAAGTGATAGAATTTGTGATTTAGAACTTTTATAAAAGCTCATGAGAGCTAAAATAGCTGGTAATCCTCTCAAAAGATGTAGGCCTGAGCTGAGACTTGAGTGTATTACGGTGTTACAGGAGGGGAAAGATGATGAAAATGGAGGAGAAATGGCTTTAGAAGATAAGGTTGAATGCTTTTGTCCAGAAAGATGCCCCCAAATCCAGAAATACAAATCCCCTTCTCTGGGTGAATGTGAACCTCTTCCCTTTATTTCTGTCTCAGCTCTGCCATTCAGCAACTGTTAAGATTGAAGACAAAGCCTAATTTTTTAGGCCTAAATGGCAATAATTATATCTATTTTAGGTAATGGTACTGAAGACTATATCATATAGAGATGGCAGCTCCTTTGTGTCTTGTGAAATAGAGAAAACAAGCAAGCAACGATGGGGTCAGGGTGCTGGACTTTGTGACTACCTGGCAACATTAATTTAATTCAACTCATTCATTCAGTGCGTGTAAGATGCTCAGGTATCAGGGTAAAATAAGGTCTTGTTTCATATAAAGCAGACGTAGGCAACTAACTACACAACGGATGATTGATACCTTAGCATGGCCCATCGAGGTTTGCATACAATCTGGTTTCCACCTCCCTCAACCTCTTAGGTCATGGGGTTCTTGGAGACGCATCACATAGGCCTTCTTTTGTTTTTATGAATACATGTTGCTTTCCCCCTGCTCAGGGACTTTGGCTTCGGTATTTCTCCTTCTTCCTCTTCACTCCTTCTCCTGCTTTAAATCTTAGTTAAAATGTCTATAGCTGCAGAAAGCTTCGCTTGAAAGCCCAGTTAAGCTCAGGTAACCTCAGGCATCTATGACCCTCTATTGGAGCAATAACCAAACATTGTAAATGCAAATTAAATAATATGATTTGTGGAATATCTATTTGTTTGTAGAATATACACCCCAAGAGAGCAGAAATATCTCCTGTTCATTGTTGTAACTCTCACACTTCATGTGATACCCACCCATAAGAGCCTTTCAGCAGGAATTTTCTAAATAACTGGCCTGACATACATAAAATCTATTCTCAGAATATTGGCCATGGGCAGCAATTTATCCTCAGGAATCTCTAACTTTCTTTAACAACCTGTTACAGATCTTTTCCAGGTTTGTTTCACCATCTCTGATTCTATTTTTATAAACTTGCAAGTTCTTTAAGTTATTTCAGAAATGTCAGACTCAGACCAAATTATATAATCTTTATCCACTGTCACCAGGAATCAAAGGTTTTTCTTATTCTTATTTTTCAATTTACTTGTAAAATTAGGAGGTGAGGAGGAAGTCTACTGTAATAGGGGCATTTATTGCAGTATAGAAATAACTGATAATTATGCTCTTTAAATGAACTTGACGCTGTGGCTGGTGTCAGGTTTTGCTAAGTGCCCTGGGCCCAACTGAGACTAATTAGGCCTGCATTAAATATTAAAGCTTTCTGACACCCACATTTTGACTATGACAGAAGAAAAGAAATCCTGTAACCTAATCTGCACCCAACAGGAGTAATTTATGTTCACTTCTTATAACAAAAAAAATCCAATTATGTAGCTGGCTTGCAGATATATTTAAAGGAGAAATTAATGTAAAAAAATTACATAAACACACAGACACACAGAGTACATAAAATAACACAAAAATGTCAACAGATAGTTCCTGGTTGCCACCAGCTACATCAAATGCCTGTTGATTGTTCTGCTATAAACTTGTGTTTGGACAGGAAATAGCTTTTTGCCTATAAATATATTTAATACGGTATAGGAGCATGATGTTTTGGATGGCAAAAATATGATGATGCAACTTTCACATAGACAAGGTGGTTGCATGTAGACCCCAATTAATGATCTATCCCAGGAGGATACCTGGTTGTTTCTTCAGTTATTGAATATGGAAAGGGCAGCTTGCTTTTTTCTCACAGTTCAGAGTCAGCCAAGGTCAGAAAGCCTGGTCTAAGTCCCAGCTCTATCCTTGACTTGGAAAGGTAGTCTTAGATAGGTCACCGAGCTCCCGGGTTCCTCTGTTGTCCTGTCTTCAACGTGCAGCTTGTGGTACTTGTGACACCCGTTTTTGAAGCTGTTAGACTTAAATTGTGATCCTACAGTACGTTTCACCATCAACAGGAAAGAAAATCTTTCCTCTAAACCAATTGTGCTTGATACCTTGATGCTAAACAAAACAAAAACATGGCATTTTATTAGTGCAAATATACAGATGGTGCCAAAAATATTATATGCATTTGTAGCCATCTATGTATGACTTTTAAAAGTTGAATTGAAGGTACCATTACTACTCAAGCATACCCAGACGTGCTACACACATCCACTTTACCTGCAATTCATATACGTTTTGGGAAAGAACTATTTGATTTCTAAAAGGTATTGCTTAAAATGTGTATATATTCTTTTGGCTCTGTCTGCATTATATAAACCCAAATGTGTGTTATTTACTTTTTCTGAAGCTCCCTAGAGAGAAAAATAAAACAGTTTTTATTATAATATATTTTTTGCCATTATTTTTTATTTTTTTAAAGACAGAGTCTCACTTTATCGCCCTTGGTAG
Organism: Galago senegalensis; assembly: GCA_963575145.1. Classification (NCBI taxonomy): domain Eukaryota; kingdom Metazoa; phylum Chordata; class Mammalia; order Primates; family Galagidae; genus Galago; species Galago senegalensis. The sequence continues at coordinate 13,679 of CAUYTI010042367.1, forward strand.
AGTGCTGTGGTGTCACACTTCACAGCAACCTCCAACTCCTGGGCTTAGGTGATTCTCTTGCCTCAGCCTCCTGAGTAACTGGGACCATAGGAGCCCACCACAATGCCCAGCTATTTTTTTTGTTGCAGTTTGGCTGGAACCAGGTTTGAACCTGTCACCATGGGTATATGGTGCTGGCACCCTACTCACTGTACCATAGATGTTGCCCCTTTGCCATTTGTAGATATTCTACACAGAGCTTGAAAACTACCTTTTATAATCAAATAATTTAATTTAGTAGCTAAATGTCAATAACCTTAATTTTTGTTAAAATGTGCCTGTGGCAGGTGCTATTCATTATTTTTGTTTTATTATAATTTTTAATATATTATTTGATGTTCTCCAAAGGACTAATACAAGGCTTCATGCAATGTACATCCTTAATACATATTTATTGAATTATAAATGAATAAACTAAAATGTTAATCAAATATGTGTAAAACAATGAAAAACTATGAAAAACCCAGAGGAGGGTGGATGGGTGGAGGGAGGGTGATTGGAGCGATCATCTCTATGGTTTATCTTACAAGGGTACAAGTGAATCTTTCTAAAAGTAGAACATAAACGTCTTAACACAATGACTAAGAAAATGACATGAAGGTTATGTTAACCAGTTTGATGAAAATATTTCAAATTGTATATGAAAACACCACACTGTACTCCATGTTTGCATTAATGTACACAGCTATGATTTAATTAAAAAAAAAAGGATTTAAAACCACTGGAATCCCAGGTGAGTAAAAGATGTTTAAAAACAATGAAGTAATGAAATAAGTCTATGGTATTTCTATTATTATTATTCTATTACTTTCCATTACAGCAATATTACTGCAAGTACATACGTCCTCTTCTTTAAACTGTTACTTATTAAGTTTTCCAAAATTGGAAGGAAAAAAGATAACCTTAAAGATAAAAGAGAAACATGTGAGATTATCCAGGAGAAAACTTGAGAATTTTCTTAATTGAGAATTAAGAATATTGTATTGCAAATCAGGAGGCCTGAGTTCTGGCCTCTCCCCAGCATCCCTGACCTTTCTACCCCTGAAATCCCCAGCAATGAAATATAATCTGGATCCAGATAAGACATTTGTCCTTGCTTCTTTTAGTTTTCAATTTTGGGAGTTACAGTAGGTGTAAGTAAGGTTGCATCATTGGGAGACATAGCTTTTCAGTAGCATTTTAAGGACCTGTTTGAAAACTTTGAGATAGCTGAGAGTCAGCATCAGCCCATCTCTAAAAATTGGGCTGCCACACTCATGTTAAAAATAATTACAGTGTGGGTAGTCCTAGAGCTCTTTTGAACTGCACAGTAAGAGGGGCCTTTCTGAGTTTATTGGAAGAGAGAGTGATTTCCCTATGAAAGGGCCGTGTAATCAACTTGAAGAATATTACAACCCCTCATTCCCTTGCCGGAGAGCAACAGCCTTCAGCGCCAGACTTATTTGTTTATTTTCCCATTTACTTCCCCACCCCCTCTGCTAAAGCACATTATGAAATTATGGCAAAGCCATTTTCTGTCCAAAGGCAGCTGGTTGCCCGGGTTACAAGAGCCTTATCTGTCCCCGGTGTGAATTTGCTGACTGAAACTGTTAAGAGAAGGAAGGGGCTACAGAAGACAGGGAAAGTGAGGCAGGGGGTCACAGCCAGGCAGGGGTCCACCCTCGTCTCCTCACGGGAGGGGCTCTAGCTGAGGATGGATTAGGCTGCTTCCTCGGAAGCCCAAGTATCTCCTGCAGGCGTGATGAGGACCGTGACCATGGCTGAGGCAAGGCAGTTGAGGGAAATGGGATAAGGCTGTGGTCAGTTAGGTACCAGAGGAGATATTTCAGACGACGAGAGGGCTAACAAGGTCACAAGATGCTGGAAGATGAAAGCAGTTCATTATAGATTCTCTCTGTCTCTCTTTCCTACCCCCATCTCCCCATAACATTTTAGAATTACAGCAAACTAGAATTGGAAGTCACCATAGTTTTCCATTTAATATTGAATTTCGTCCATATCCTCCTACTCCCAATAAGAATCCACCCATCTCTGTTTGAATTCCTAGACCAACAGGGAGCTCACTTAGTATTCTATTGGAGGGTTATTTTCATTTCTATTTATAATGAAGTCTTTTATTTTATTGGGTATGTGCTACATCCTAGTCTCTGGACCAATTGCTTACAACTAATTAATCAGGGTCCAGGGTCGTATATTGTATACCTATTTTTCAGATGAGAAAACTAAGGCATAAGGTCACACGTCAAAGAGGCACAAGGGGTTGAATTTAAATGAGTGCTTTATGGATTCCAAAAGTTTTGTTCTTTCGAATGTGCTAAGCCACCTATCACATGGTTTATCTTCCCTTTCTCTCTCTTTTTAAAGACATACATCTCCGGCACTCCAGTCTCACACTGTCATTTCTATCTCCTTCCTGGTAGCCTCCTATACCTTTTCCCTTTGTTGATGTCTTTCTTAAAATTATTAGTTCCTGGATGGTTCATTTAGTCTAGGGAATATTATCACTTGAAGAATGGGCCCCTTTTCTGTTCCCCTTATTTTATTTCTAGTAATCCATTCTAAGGCAAACGCATTTGCCAGCTGAGTGCCTCGAGCCTACTTCATCCATGCTGAGTTGAACGTATGCTCTTCCCATCGTTTTTAGTTCTTTTAAATGGGCAGTGGCACTGCCACTGTATCTAATTGGTTAGTTTTATCATTCTGGAAAATCTCCTTAGATACAAATTTTGTTTTGTAGAACATATTCAATTTCACCAACGACTATGACTTAATCTGTGTCATGAATTAAAATATAATGATAATTATGCAGAATGTGGACAAGGATGGAGTGTCATATATAGAGATCTAGAACTGGCAAAGATCGGGCATTTCTCTTCCAGATTAGCCACTAAAAGAATATTGGAACAGGACACTTAGAGAAAATGTCTAAACACTGACATTATTTGGGGCTCAAAATAGCATCAGTTTTTAGGTATGTGGTTGCAGGTGGTACATCAGATAAATGAAGACATTCTAGTCTCTGAACTCCAGATGCAGACATCAGATCCAGGGCAGAGACTGGCTTTGTATACATAATGCTAAACACTTTTTTAATACTATGAAACATTTATTCACCTAGCAAACAGTTAAAAAGCACCTATCAGGTAGATATCTGGAGATGTATTTATTTTTAAAAATCTGTTTATTGTACATATTTATGCTGCTCTCGGGAAGCTTACAGAGTAACAAGGGGGTAAAAGTAAGCCCCCAAATGGTGGTAAGTCATACAAAGATACATCATTGGATTTTTAAGAGAGAAAAGAGTAAGTGGGTTAATTTAGATGAATTATTCCAGAAAGCTGCTATGAAGAAGTACCATTTAAAGTGAAACCTGAAGGATGCATAGTTAGTCTTATGGGAACACAGGTTGGAAAGAAGGGTGTTTGTGGCACAAGGCTTTGAGAACGAGACTGGAAAATTGAAAGAACTGAAGAAGGACTGAAAGAGATGAAGGGCAATGAATGAGGAATCTGGTGAAATGTGAGGTGTGAAATGCAAACAGTGTTAGGTCATAGTAGACCTTTTCTATTTTGTATGTTATGCTAAGTCTAATGAGAATGTATAGAAGACTTTAAGGAAAAGATCTGACTTAATGAGGTGAATGTCTACAGAAGATGGTTTGGCCATGATTAAGGAAGTTGGAATGAAAATAAGGGCATAAAAGGTTATGGAAGAGAGATGGCGACAGCTTGTGTTTGAGTAGTGCACATGAAAAGTGGGCAATGTCAAGAGCTATTTTGCAGGAAGGGTCTGTGGGACTTAGTATTGGATTATATGTAGATGGTAAGTGATGGGCATGTCAAAAAATAATAGAATTACAAGAGCCATAGATTTTTTTTTTCTCAAGAATTTACAGCTTTTGCAGGGAGATAATAGTCATGCAAATAATAGAGGTATAAATGTAAGAATATGTGAGGAACACAGAATAAGCCTAGTTGTGCTGGAGAACCTTAGTGAAGGCCCACTGGCAGCAATGGCATTAGAAGCATGCCTTGACCTATGGCTTTATTTTAGGATGCAAATGTGGAAAGGGTGAACACAATTAAAATTACCCGCATAGGTGAGGCTGTCCATCTCTATGGGTTTCTGGCACAGAATACTGAATGCCTATAACATGCCAATAATTTTATACACTGTAATGCAGCATTTAACATGTAAGTAGATATTAGTTTTTACTCATTATGCAGAAAGAGAAAATCACAGAGTTTAAATAAAGTACTTAGTAGTGTACAGTCTACACAAATGATGTTTCCCATTTTGAACCTAAATTTGTTAGACTTTAAAAATTTTAAATTCCTAATTGTAGCAAATGTCCTCCAGCACTTAATGCTTTCTTTTCCCTTGTAGCATTTATAGTACCTAACATACTACAGTTTTTATTTGTTTATTAGCTCTTACTGTGTGCTTCTCCCATAGAACATAAAGCCCTCTGTCTGAAGGTCAAGATTTTGCTGTTTTGTTCACTACTGGCTCCCCAGGGTGTGGTTAGGGCCTAACCATTGAAGTTCCTCATTATGGTGAATAAATGTTTGAAAATGAATTATTCTAAGTCCATTTTCCTCCCACCATAAAGGAAATTCTATTAAATTCAAATATGATATATAAGTTTTTAATGTTATTGATTAGTTTTACCAACTCAATCCATATTTGAAATCATCCTGCTTTCTTTTTATTACTCACTGGTCCATCAACAACAATTCACTGACCACGTGCTAGGGCCCCAGGGTGACTATAAAGATGTACAAGACCGCCTTTGTCCTCGAGGGAGCATATGATGTATTCGAAGACCCCTGATATAATCTTTGGAAAGGTTAAGTAACACTAACATAGTGATATCAATATCACAGGGCTGCATTAAGACAAAATTGAAGTGCCAAGGAGAATAGTAAGAGTAATAAATGATACCAGAGATAAGAGGAAGGGATTAAAGATGGCTGAGTAGATCTATTGGTGGACTCACAGAGAAAAATAAAGTTAAGATTTCAAAGGTAGGGAAAAATTTCATAGAAAAACAGAAGATATTAGGATAAGCCAGGCAAGATGTGAGTAGAAGCACCCACGGGCGAGTCTAAATAGATTGGTATTGAAGAACAATCTGGAAATGGCTGGCTGGGCCAGATGTGGACAACTACACATAGCTGGAGCATGAACTCTCTCCTCTAAGAAACAGAATTTATAAACAACAGGTTGATTGAAGCCTTGATTTAGGATAACGGTGCAATCTTACTTTTGAACTACTTTGTAATGGGGATGGCATTGAGGACAAATACCCCAACATCACACATTAAGGGATAAAGGCCAGATTTCATCAAGGAAATTTACAAACCTGCAGAGAGAAGTCCAGGGCCTGAAGGATTTGCTGGAAACAATTGATTTGGGCTTTAAGGGATTAGATTTTTCTCCCTTGCTACTCCATAGGGCAAGAGTGAGAACAACTATGAATGGGAATTCTTTACCTAGCATAGACCTGTTGTGAAAGCATGTGACAAGAATGGAATCCTCTAGCACCCATGATGTTAAAATACTTTAAATTTGAGGCATTGGGCAAAAATATTGGAGTCAGACACCTGTTTTCAAGGAATCTAGGTCTCTAGGGATAGTCCACAAAGCAATTCTCCTTACCTCTCTCACTCACTTATTGATAAATTGAGTATATAAAATATACTCTATTGACTTAAAAGAGTAAGTATTGATCAATTCACTCATTTATTCAAAAATGTGTCTGTTGTATTTCAAGAGCATTGCAATTTCCATCTGCTGAGCACACACCTAGGCATTAGGTACCTATGAGTGAATAAGATGGAAGCTCTGATCAGTGCTGATGATAGCATGGATAGAGAGGGGTTAAATGCTCTGTGATGAGGGATATGAAAGGACCAAGACAGACACTGGAAGGCAGACGAGGGGCACATACACTGAAGCAGAGTGACATCTGCAGATGGAGAGACCTCATGAGCACGGTCTGGGTGCCAAGGAGCAGGGCCCATACCTATGGCCTCAGGTAATTCAGTGGACCAGGAGCATAGGAGCTATGGAGAACCAAATGGGACCCAGGTTAGAAAAGTCTTTAAGTCACCTTAGGGAATTTGACCACTATCCTTGGGAGCCCTAAAGGCTTTTAACTAGAGTAATATAATGGTCAGAGAGCAAGAGAGCAAGATTCCAGTGGTTTCCTGCACATATATGTACAAGAACATAAAAGAAATAGGTTAGAAATGTAATAAAACTCTTCCATAAAAATATACTACAGACCACACAGGCCAGCCAGATATATAATTTTAAATTTTCTAGGACTCAGTGCCATGCATACTGGCTTATGCCTATAATCTTAGCATTCTGGGAGACCAGGGCTTGAGCTCAGGAGTTTAAGACCAACCTGATTTAAAAAAAATGAAAAAAGGAAACAAAAACTAGCCAGGCATGGTCCTGCATGCCTATAGTCCAAGCTACTACTGAGGTTGGGGCAAGAGGATCACTTGAGCCCAAGAGCTTGAGGTTGTTGTGAGCTAGGATGCCACAGAACTCTACCCAGGGTTACAGAGTGATAATGTCTCAAAAAAAATTATTTTTTTCTAGTACTGAGCACTTTCTTAAAAACATAAAAGAAATAGGTCAGAGACATAATAAAAAAAAAGAAATAGGTTAAAATAATCTAGTAATATTTTATTTAATATAATGTACTTAAAATATTATTTTAGCATGAAATCAACATAAAATTATTATCAAGTTATTTTACATTCTCTTGTTTGTTCTCAATCTTTGAAATCCAACATGCATTTTACACTCACGTGTCTTGATTGCACAGTGGACACATTTTGGCTAATGCAATTAGGCCTACAGAGTGGTAGATGAGAAAGAGGTTTGGGTGGAGAATCATGGAGGGTGGGGGAGAGAGAGAGCAGAAAGTGCAACATAATGGCTTTTTGGGATAGACTCAGCACCAGGGAGTTTACATTGGGTTGTTTCTGGGCAGTAGATCCTGCTAGGAGGAAACTTGGTTTCTGAGTAGAATAAAGCTCAGGGCAGAGACAGAAACCAACAAGATGCTTTTGTAATATCCACCTGAAATTGGCCACAGGAGGGCCTCCTATCATATTGTCATAGAAAGGAGAGGGGAAGAAGGACAGAGTAGCTTGTGAAAGGCACATCAGCGGCAGCAACAGAGAGCCTTTGAGGATGGAGCGAGGGCCAGGCATTGGACTGACTGAGTCTCTGGGCAGATGTTATGATCCTGGAAGACAGAATGTGACAAGAACACATTAAGGAACTATCTAGAAGGAAAGATAAGGCAAAGAATGAAAGCAGTAAGAATTTTTTTAAGTTTGGGTATTTATGAAATTACAAATCATGCAACCAAAATATAACCAGACAGAGGGCAGGAGTGGGGAGTGTATAGCTCAGTGGTGAGCATTTGATTGCAAAATATAAACAGACATAGCGCACCATCTTGTGCATATATGTGCAGGAAACCACTGGAATCTTGCTTCCACAAGCCTCAGAATCATCTTATCGTCTCATGGAAAGCAGTGGGTCATTACTGAAGTCCAGCAGTAGTCATTGACAGCCAAGTCTGAAACTCAACAAGCTTGCTGAAGTGCTAATTCTGCTTTCACAGGCCCCTGATGCTTTCAAACCCTCACTGGGCTGTGAAGATAGAAGGGAACAGTCACTTTCCCTCTTAGTTGTTTTAATTTAGAGAAGAATGCCCGGCAAATCTGTGCATTTAGAAAGGAGTTGTAGTTAGAATAACATCTCTCAGTCCACAGGAGCAGCCCTTTCCTGGTGGGCTCACAGGCTAACAGCATGCTTGGCAAGGGAAGGTTTAATTAAGAATTGCAACCCTCTTGGCAAAAGCACACTTCTCCGCCCACCTTCAGACTCTGTTACTCTGTCTCGTTTGCTCTCTAAAGTCTTCCCTCCCTCATGAAATAAAGGAGATTTTCTCAGCTCCTCCCTGCAATTTTCCTTTCAGCAGTATACATCTTCTCATATGCCCACTGGTTGGACACATATTTATAAACATATCAGACCCACTGACTCCCGTGCAAATTCATGGATCTCCACAGACACTGCATGGATAGAAGCTGAACTATGTCCCCCAACTCCATGTCAGAAAACTGTTCATCTCAGTTCTGCCCCAATTAGAATCCCTGCTGGACTTTTATTCTTTTATAAACCAACTTTTCCATTTTATGGATGAGAAAGCAAAGGTTTGGGATCATTCAGTAACATGTCTGATGCAAAGGTGTGTCGGAGCCCAGGTTCAAATCTCAGCTCCCTGACTCCAGAATCCATCATTTTTCTCTTAGACAACTCTGTCTTAGTGTTTGGAACACATGGAACAGTTCAAGGATCCAGTGAGCAGGACGGGAGCACAGGATGGGCACCGGTCTAAGACACCTGGCCAAGCATTCCAACAGATCTGAACAAGGCCAAGGCAAAGAGAACACTGAAAAGACCCTGGATTCTGAGCCCAGACTATTCAGCTGGACATCTACAACCATCCTTTTGCCTCTGGCTGAAGTTTAGCAGTGTCATAATTTAGCAGAATAGTAGTTTCAACCTCAGTGGCCACTAATGCCTGAGTAGCCTAGTTTCAGTCCTCGCTCCACTACTGGCTAGCTGTGTGGCTTGGGGGCTAACTACACAAGCTCTTTTTGCCTCAGTTTCCTCATCTATAAATATGGATAAAATAGCAACTATTTCATAGCAATTCTACTTCATAAGATTAGTATTTCTTAGTCTTTTTTTAAGGAAAAAAGGCCTAACCCATCACCCTCCTGGCACATGGTATGTGGCACCAACTAGGAAGCTCATTGGAGCTTCAGATAATCCCAGCAATGGCCTTTCCAGCATGGCCATCCCCCACCCTAAACTTATTTGAGACCCACATAAGTCACCTTGCTAGCACAAGTTGAAGTACAGTCTGAAGAGCCCACCATGAATAAATACCAAAGGGTTTACAGGCTCTCTCCCAGAAACCAGGGCAAAGCTCAGCAAAATTCTGTGCTATGTAACAGCCTGCTACCTAGTAAATGTTACATGAATATTAATATATACCAGGGGTTGGCAAACACTTTCTGTAAAGTCCTAAACAGTAAATACTGTAGGCTTTCTGGACTTTACAGTCTCTGTGGAATAGTCTTCCTTTTTTTCCCTTTGGATGCAACCCTAAAAAATGTAAAAAACATTCTTTTTGATTCTTGATATATAAGATCAGATTCTTGATATATAAGATAATTTAATAATAATACATGATTAAAGTAATGTATTATTAATTAATTTGATATATTAAGAAGTTATAGAACAGTGAAGGTTAAATATTACATGATGAGTACACATTTTGCAATGAGTACTTTCATTATCGGACTGCCGTTGCCGTTGCTATTGTTATCAGAATATGGAAGCAAGAGATGGATTTTCAAACAACATAGCAGAGAGGCTTGGGAGAATTTAGCCAATAAAATTATTTCTATTGTGAAATGTTTTCTCATGTAGTATCATTCCAGCCACATGAAATTCTGGATTCTAGTTTGAGATAAACTGCTTCTTCCATAGTTTAGAAATAAGATGTGTAAGGAGAGACAATTTCTGTGCCGTGCATCATCCGGTATCTTATTTCTTGTCTTCTGTGTTGGTTCACTGAGAAACTTCATCTAAGAGGGAATGACATTCTGCGGTTTCTGTCTGCATTGTCATTTTTTTTCAGAAAAATTCTCTGATCACCACTTTGGCTGAGGGGTTCTTCTCTTCTGACTTGACTTGTCATTTCCCAAACTGCCCTCTTCACACTCACTGTTTCCTGCTAAAAGCAAGTTCCATTTTTCTAGTTTGCTTGGGTCAAAGGGGAAATACCCATGAATTAGACTGTAGCATGTTTCACTCTTATAATTCCTGGAGCTACAATTGCTGTGATAGGAACACTGGCAATTGCTTGCCTCAAGTTCATGTGAATCAGCATTAACCATGAAGAGGGAGACAGGGAGTGGGCTTGAAGATCCTGCGATTGCTGGGACTTTTATCACAGGACTCTCTGCAGTGCTGACTAGTGAGCAAGAATGAGGGAAATCATTTAAAAAATTTAAACCGTTGTTTTTTTTATCTTTTAATTCATGTAAGTGTCAGTTTCATTTCATTCTTAAATATGTGCCCTCCTTCCCAGAAGCAAGCTGTGCTGTAGCAGTGGACGAATTCTGTGGCATTTGTCTAAAGTGATGGGTCTAATTATCACTCCAAAATCCTGAAGTGTTTTTGAGCTGTCACTAAAAAGTCAGATGCAAAGAATTCATAATGATTTTTAAATCGATTTGAGCTTCCATTTCTCTATGCGAGCCTGTGAATGGAAGAATCTAAAACTAAACAAAAACAAAAGACAACTTTTCTTCACCAGGGCATCTCTTTAGCTTTTTGGCAGTTGAGCAAGAAAGGTTGAGAAAAATAGAGAATGCAATATAGAAGCTCCACGACTTTCAGTAAAAACCAAACAAACAAGGAAAAGTAAAACCAGTCTGCTGACAAGCAAGACTTACTCTGATGAAGCAAAAGAAACAGAGGTTGAATCTAAATATAAGTGTCTCTGAAATCTATATTTTGTAAATGCAACTTAAAAAACTGGTTTAGCAGAGGTGTCCTGTTGTTACCCCAAATAAGATTAACCATCATTGAGTACATTTTGTGTTTAACCCTGTGGTGATTTTTATTTTTTAGAGACAGAGTTTCATTTTATTGCCCTGGGTGGAGTGCTGTGGTGTCACAGCTCACAGCAACCTCCAACTTCTGGGTTTCAGGCGATTTTCTTGCCTCAGCCTCCTGAGTAGCTGGGACTACAGGTGCCCATCAAAATGCCTAACTATTTTTTTGTTGTAGTTTGGCCGGGACTGGGTTTGAACTGACCACCCTTGGTATATGGGACTGGCACCCTACTACTCACTGAGCCACAGGCCCTGCTCTTATATTATATTTAATATAAATATTCAAATGTGCACAAAACCATCTCTGGAGTTTTGTGGTTTGTAAGAATGACTTTCCGTGAAGAGGAGGTTCCCAACTTGAGATACAGCTGGGTGGATATCACTGAGGGAGAATTAGCTAGTGGGGGGGGTGGTGGTGGACCAAGACAAGAGGTCCTAGGGAAGGGGGTGGTCAAGTCCAATTGCTTCCTAGGGATGGGGGTGGTCAAGTCCAAAGCAATCGAGAGCAAGGAGGATTTCTCAATCTCTGTTGTTTGCACTGAGGCTCAGACTCTGTTTTGAGTGCATTTCCTCCCACTGTAACGTTCAACCCAAGCACATCCTTGAAGACTCATCTCGAGCACTACTTCCTTATCAAGTCTGTTTGTGCACCTTCCAGGTGTTTTCTGTGTTTTCTGTGTTTTCTGTTTATCTCTACTCTCTGTGAGTAATCAGTCCATGCCCCTCCCATAGCTCTTCCCAATTCACTGTGTCTATCAATTTTCTCCTATTTCTCCTTCAGCCTGCTTTGAAGATTTTAATCAGGTTCACTGTCTGGTCAATTCTCAATAAATATGAGATGAATGAATGAATGTTATTGTGTCTGTTGATTTCCTTCTCTTTCTCCTCCAGCCTGCTTTAAAGATCTTAACCGGATGTGCTATATGGTCAATGCTTAATATTAACAAATTAATGAATGAAGAACTGGATGAATGAAGGGATTCTTTCACTGCCACAGGCAGCAGTCTGAATCCCAGTAATGTGAAAATAACATTTCTACTAATGGGTATATATATATATAAGTTTATAGTGGATCTATTCTCAGGGTTGTGTTTTAGACACTTGAACAGTACTATAAATTAAGTTGTAAGTTTATACACCTCCCTTCTTCATCTATCTACTTTTTTTTAGAGAGGAAGTTTCCCTCTGTCACCCTGACTAGAGTGAGATGACACCACTGTGGCTCACTGAAACACCTGCACTCCTGGACTCAAGCAACTCTCCCCCCTCAGCCTCCTATGGAGCTGGTATTTCAGGTGTGGGTTACGATGCCTAGCTATTTATTCTTTTAATTTTTGTAGAGACAGGATTTTACTATGTTACCCAGGTTGATCTTAAATACTTGGCTTCAAGTGGTCCTTCTGCCTTGGCCTCTCCCAGTGCTGAGGACACAGGCATGGGCCATTGTATCTGCCAATATTATCCATTTTCAGAACCCTCCATAAAATTTCTTACCATACAGCCCTTTTTCCTCATCAGTGTCCCCTTGTCTAGCTTTCCAAGGAGTTTTCTTTTCATGAACGAATAGCATAATGCCAAGTCACTGTTCTTCAATGTTTGGGTCACAAGATTTTATTGACCTTCTGAAGCCTATTAGCAGATTCCCAGAGTTCTGGATGTCAATTAAGGAGCACTGTAATATAATATTCACAAATCCCAGCATAAATCCAAGTATTTCACGACTAGAGAAAATCAGGTCCCATTTTCTGTGATGAAAGGTTAGCAACAATTATCTGGTGGTAGAAGATGGTGAAGCAGTCTCAGAGATAATTGTAATATCAGAGCTAGGGTGATTATATAATACAATTAATATGAGGGAGATCAGGAGACAGCATTCAAGTATCAAGGATCTGGTGTTTTCTCAATTGTTCTGTCTCCAAAAAAGAAAGGAAAGAAAAAAGTGGGTAATTGTATAGGTCTGCTTATATCAGATGGTGAAAGAATAAAGACTCCATCAGAAAAAAAAGCTTAATGTTAATATTTTACTTCACTGAACCTCAGTTATGTTATATAAAATGGGAATAAACATTTTCCTTTGCTTTTGTTACAGACTTATGGTGCGATTCAATAATGAATTTGAAATAGTTCTGTAAACTGCTAGTTGCTATATGGCTATGACTGGTGGAATTACACACTTAGGTTTCTGCTCTTTGCCAAGGAAACAACAACTGAAATTATGTACATGTAATAATAGATGTCTGCTGTGTTCAAGTAAAAATAGATGCCAGAGGGTTCACAACCAATATTGTTCTTAACACTGGATAATTGATACAGGTTAGTTTGGATAAAATTAATGAGGCAGGAAGGGTGAGTGAAGTGTTGAGGAAGGCAGTGAATACAGGCATGCTGAGGGGTGTGCCTGTTGTGCTCTGGTGTCGTTTCCTTGGTGGAGAGAAGAGGGGTTAAGCCTGCTTCCAACTTCTGCCTCTTAGCCTCTAAGAGACTTTGACTCACACTGAGGATGCAGTTTCCACAGCAGGAGAAAACCAAAGTGAAAAACCCAGGAAAAAATAATTCCACTCTCAAATCCCTACATTGGGCGAGTGAAAGGGGGTCAAAGGACACCACTGAGATTCTGATGAAAGTGTTGAATCAGTTCTACTCCCCAGTCCCCCAAATCGTCATATGCATGAAGTTCTATGTATGTTTTCAGGACAACTGTAGCTTTCATAGGGTCTTTGGAATCTCAGTTAATAATCTCTACATTCTATTCTAGAGCTTTCATTTCTGATGAATGAAAGCCACAATGTAGTGAGTACCTCTTATATACTATACTAATAATTCCCATGTATTATATCTTACTTAATTCTCACCACAGACCTAATACAAGTTTCCATTATTTCCTCCAATTTGCTTATGAAGCAGAGACTCCAAACAGTATGGTGATTTATCCATGATCACATAATTAGAAGGCTGGGAATTGAACTAGAACTAATGTTTCCAGAGTGAAGAGGCAGAACTGAGGATTTTCTGAGACTGTATACTGTGACTGGAGAAAGTGGTGTGAGTGTCCCTGCCACAGGAAGGAATAGTATGAGATGGAACACCTGTTGCCCTTGACCTAGGAAGATATTCGAGGGACTGCCCTGTACAACCATGCAGCCCACAATGGCACCACTAGGGAACCAGGAAAAGTTCAACCGTTGCTCTCCTCTCTTTCAGCTATGGAAAGAACTCAGGAATTCTACTGGCTTCATTAGTTGTGTCTCTCTGGCGATCGTCCATAGACTTGTGGCTGTGGGTTGGGAGTGGCAAAGTGGTTGACCTCTGAATGTGGAGGGAGAGCCCTTAGGTCTCCAAGGGGCCTGCAGGTTGCAGGTGACACTAATTTCACATGAATGCAAGGTGTTTGCCAAAGGAAAGACAGATGGTTCCAGTCACTAGTTATTTATTTCTATAATTAGCTGCATGCTGTGATCTCAGATCTTGAAGAAATTGCCACTTCCTATGGAATTCCTTTCATCAGGGAAGAAATGAGAATTGGAAGCCAAGGAGAAGATATGTGTTGAATGGTAATGCTCCAATTCTCTGGCCTTGCAGCTATGCTGGGGGGAAGAACGTGGTCTAAAAAAATGATCTAAATCAGCTGAGGGAACTGAGTTTTAAGTCCAACTCTAGCATGGCCGTGTATTTTCACATAGAATTCATTCTTTCTGGGTTTTATGTTCTTCATCTAATAGAGAGAAATATCTTTGAGAGGATGTTTGACCGTAGATGTGATAAATTCCTGCTGGCTATATATAATTGTGCCCATGACACAAATTAAGATTTTAAAAAATGATACTTGAGTCCAATTTATTAGACAAATGGATGCGGATCTAAATCAAGGCCCACCCACATATTATCTAAGGATCTCTGAACAAATGACTCTCAGATGCCTGCCTTCTCTGTCTGTGAAATGGAACAACTATATCATCTGAGTAGAACTACTGTGAGAGTTAAATAAGGACACGGATGTAATATTCCCAGGCTGTCAGTTGACCCAAGGTAAGATTTAATAAATGGGCTTTAGTTTTATTATTTTAATTTAGTGGATAAGATTGAGATCTAAAAACAAAATATTTATCTAATGTGACACAGAATAAGTCAAATGCTAAAGTGGTTGAGGAGCAATTCATCTGCATCTGTTGAGGATAAGAAAGGGCTAATTAATATTGATAGCAGTCTCAGGTTCCTTTAAGACAATAGGCATTTGTTCTCTGGAAATTATTTTGAAACGATGCAGATGTCTGTGACCAGCCTTGCAGATTTCTACTTGGATCCAGATTGCCATCCTTTTCTGTATTCCCGGGCAAGGCATCCTCCTTTAAAGGTGGGATAAGGACTCAGAATGTATTAGCATCTGTGTATGTATTCTACTCCTTGGAATTAGCAGCTCCCATATTCAGAATCAAATAACAGGGTCTGTACGTGTGGTGACAAATGGAAGGAAAAAAGGCCACCGTTTTAATGCAAGTCAAGAAAAGGAAAACAGTCTCACAAGACAGCAAGAGCCCGTCTGCCCACTCATTTGTTTATCTTAATTGATATATTCAAGGCAGTTTTCCTCTACAGAGCTTCAGGCACTCTGCGTGTATTTGCTGCAAAATATGCCACTGACTCTGTGTGGTGCAAGAGAACAAAAATAGTCCTGGTAATAACACCTTCAGTATGGAGGATTCCATCATGCCGTGTCTACTTTCTCGTTTTAATCACAACAAACACACAAAGTGCACAGGAACTGCACGTAGAACATGATGCTGCTGGACATGCTATCTTGCTGCACTGTGACTCCAGCGACTCTTCTCTCTCAGATATCCAGAGACCCCGACCTCAGTTACTGTGCTACCAGCACCCAGTTGGGCGAGCAAAATATCTCAAGTTGTCTTTGATACCTACCTCTACATCATGGATCACTGGGAGTGCAGTTTGAAAAGTGGATTAGAGGAAGACAAGGGAATGGAAGAGGATGACCAGATAGGGGGATACTGTAGTAGGTAGCTACGGCTTGGGTCGAGGGCACTAGCAATAGAGTTGGGAAAAAATAGATAGAAAGGGGAGAGATTTAGAAAGTGTAGATGGTGTTGCACACAGTTCTAAAGCTAACGTACCGGAGAAGTTAAAATTGAACTTTAGTCTTTGAACCTAATTCCGGTATCATTTCTGCTGGCTTGTCTTTTAACTGTCCTTTAACTGAAGAGACTGTGATTTTGATGTAATAAATGGGGTTAATGGTATTACCTGCTTCATAAGGTTATTGTGAGATTAAATTAGATAGCTTATGCATTATATTTAGCACTTTGCTCAAGGCACAAGAGCTTAATAAATATATGTATAACATATGGATGTCTCTATTTCTTATAATAGTAACAATTAATACAGGTTAAAAAGATAAGCAACAAGGGACTAGATGAGAACTGAAGATTCCTACTACCCTTCCATACCTCCTTCTCCCCTTCAATACCTCCTTGGTCTGTCTCTTATTTTAGTGAAGTCAGACCTAGGCAGCCTGAATATTGAGTCATTTCCTCCCATGTAACACCATGAGGGGAGGATATAAAGCTCTGCCCAGTCCTCTAGGGGGTGTCTGTCTGTCGGTGTGTCTCTGTGTGTGTATCTGTGTGTGTGTGTCTCTGTGTGTCTGTGTGTATATCTGTGTGTGTGTGTGTCTGTATGTGTGTATCTGTGTGTGTCTGTGTGTGTCTCTGTGTGTGTATCTGTGTGTGTGTGTTCATGCATGTCTGTGTGTGTCTGTATGTGCGTCTGTGTGTATCTATGTGTGTGCCCGTACATGTATCTGTGTGTCTGTGTGCGTGTCTGTGTGTGTGTCCATGTGTCTATCTGTGTGTGTGTCTCTGTCTGTCTCTGTGTGTATCTGTGTGTGTGTCCGTGTGTGTATCTGTGTGTCTATCTGTGTGTGTGTCTGTGTGTGTATCTGTGTATGTGTCTGAGTGTGTCTGTATGTGCGTCTGTGTGTGTGTCTGTCTCTGTCTCTGTGTGTATCTATGTGTGTGTCCGTACATGTATCTGTGTGTCTGTGTGTGTGTCTGTGTGTGTATCTGTCTGTGTGTGTGTGTCCATGTGTCTATCTGTGTGTTTGTCTGTCTCTGTCTCTGTGTGTATCTGTGTGTGTGTCCGTGCGTGTATCTGTGTGTGTATCTCTGTGTGTGTCCGTGCGTGTATCTGTGTGTGTGTCTGTGTGTGTGTCTGTGTATGTGTATCTGTGTGTGTATCCATGTGTCTATCTGTGTGTGTGTCTCTGTCTGTCACTGTGTGTATCTGTGTGTGTGTCCGTGCGTGTATCTGTGTGTCTATCTCTGTGTGTGTCTGTATGTGTGTATCTGTGTATGTGTCTGTGTGTCCATGTGTCTATCTGTGTGTGTGTCTCTGTCTGTCTCTGTGTGTATCTGTGTGTGTGTCCGTGCGTGTATCTGTGTGTCTATCTGTGTGTGTGTCTGTGTGTGTATCTGTGTATGTGTCTGTGTGTGTGTCCATGTGTCTATCTATGTATGTGTCTGTGTGTGTCTGTATGTGCATCTGTGTGTGTTTCAAATTAATTTTGAGAGATAAGCAGAAGACTCTGTCCTGACTCGTCCTTGGACACAGCCTTCCTTTTCCTGATTGAAGATATATTTTTACAGCATAAATGTGCGGGTCAAAGCCATTTTTGACAGCTAAGATACTGAGCTGTGATTCTCCATGAATCTTCTTCCGTTATCCCTCCACACCTCGCTTCTCTTGTCCTGTGAATATCTGTCTTCACGACTTACTGATGCCTTGTATCCGTTTACTACAGCCTGTCACAGACCTGCCAACGTCTTTTCTGATTCTCCTTCAACACCTGCCCTTTTAGAATGTGGATTCTGGTTCTGACTTTGCGCTCAGGCCTTGACCTCTTAAGTCTTTTCCTTTTAAACCAGGATGGGAGTAGCCCACTGGGAGAATTAGGGGGGTGGGCAACACTCAGTGGGAGCCTAAAGCCTGGTACAACTTACCAGAGCATCACATCAGTTTAGCAGTATTTAACTTAAAACATGGACATTTTTAATGAAAACAATTTAAGTAAAATTCCAGATCAGTTTTTTGACCTTGAGATATTCTTCCCCATATAACTGCAAGATCTTATTCTGCAAAATACCTTCTGGAAGTAAATAAATGAAGCACAGTAAGCACTGAGCACACAGTGGGACATTGAGACTTGCTTAAGAAGCATCGAAGCTTATTTGTATGTTAAAACTTAGCTAACCATCTCCAAATTAAAGACTAGTCAAGGCCTGACGTGGTGCGTCATGCCTGTAATCCTAACACTCTGGGAGGCTGAGGCACTTGGATTGCCTGAGCTCATGAATTCAAGACTAGCTTGAGCCAGAGCAAGACCTTGTCTCTGAAAACAGCCGGGCCTTGTGGCAGGTGCCTGTAGTCCCAGCTACGTGGGAGGCTAGACAAACAAATTGCTTAAATCTAAGAATTTGAGGTTGCTGTGAGCTGTGACACTAGGCCACTCTACCAAGGGTGACAGAGTGAGACTGTGTCTCAAAAACAATAAAATAAAATAAAGACGAGTGAACTGAGGTTCAGAGAGGCTTAATTATGTGCTGCAAATCAAAAATGACAAATGACAACCCGGCACTTTGGCCCCTTCTTTAACCTGGTTGGTCTAACTCTAAAATCTATGATGTTGACCACTATTCTACCTATAAACTCAATGCTACAACTGGGTGTTGATAATTTAGGGTATGCTAAGACCCCCCCCCCAACATTGCAAATTTACTTCTTTTTTAAGGGTATAGAGTCAATAAATAACCTGATAGTTAATGCCTTGCTTCCTTTTTCCTCCGGGGAGCGCTCTAGGTTGTTACTCCAGCCAGCCGTCCAAACAGGCGTCTCTCCCTGTCATTCACAACCCCTACGAAACAGGGGCTTTTCTAAAGCAAACTCCTCCCAGCTCGGATCCCATGGCTTTTCCTTTTGTTTTTCTTTTTGCTCACCACAGCCCCCTCCAATCCGTTTATATTATCACCCCTAGTTCCTTTTCATGTCTCTTTCCTTGATAACCAACACAGCTTGCTATATCTGCTGCTGAAGGGGCTGTTTGTCCTGTCTGGAGCACTCCCTGCTTCTTCTAAGAGCACCACCCCTCCGCCTGTCTAGCTAGCTCATTTCTACCAGGATTCCTGTAGACCATGGATGGCATCCGCTCTAGGAAGCCTCCTACAGGGTCTTCCTGCAACTTCAGGAGTTACAACAACACCCAGGCTCAGAAAGGCAGGAACTGGCGCCGCTCTATGCTCTTATATCCCACTGACTTTCTTGATTCCGGCACTTAATCGTCTGTTTGTATTATATCCAGTTACCAATCTTTATCCTCAACTGGTTTCTCATGTTTAATGAGCACATCTTTTTTCCAGTTGGACTTCAGGTCACTAGCAAAACACCTGACCTAGTGAATCCTCAAAAAATACTTTTTCAGTAAAAGATTTAACAGAATTACTGTTTTAGCCAAAGTCTAAAAAGAGACAGAGATACCAAGGTAAAATTAAAAATATGGGAGGTGGGACAGGCACCTGTGGCTCACACCTGTAATCCTAGCACTCTGGGAAGCCAAGGTGGGTGGATTGCCTGAGCATGCAGGTTCAAGACCAGCCTGAGCCAGAACAAGGTCTGGTACCTAAAAATAGCTGGGCATTGTGGTGGGCACCTATAATCCCAGCTCCTTGGGAGGCTGAGGCAAGAGAATCACTTAAGCCCACGAGTTTGAGGTTGCTGTGAGCTGTGACACCATGGTATTCTACCAAGGGTGACAGAGTGAGACTCTGTCTCAAAAAAAAAAATATATATATATATAATTATATATGTATTATGTATACATAAATATATATGTGTGTGTGTGTGTATTCCATATATAGTGGAATATACTCAGAGAGCCATGCCACAATGTAACCCCATGTGAAGAAGAAAGACAAGGAATCTTCCTACCCTGCCATCCAGCTTTAGAGAGGTTCAGGAAAGGGACTCTGTTTCCCTCAAGAGGGTGGCAGCCTTAGGAGGTCTGCTGTGCACAGTCACTGCTGGATGTGGCCCATGGGGGAGGCAGCCCAGGTACGAATGTAGGGGAGTTTCAGGGCACTGCAGTTGGGGCCTCCATCAATTAATTACCCTCCCTGAACATGGAGTTCTATGAGATACATTCTCATGGTGGCCACAGATGCTATACCGAGGCTACTATGTGCTTAACCACACTCCTTTCAATTAGTTTTTGATCATATCAATATTTACTACGTGGAACTTTCACGCCAAGAACAACACCATAGCAAGCATATGGATGTGAAGGAAAAAGCGCTTGCCTGTGAAGACTTTCCTTTCCAGCGGGACACACACACACCACACACACACCACACACACACACCACACACACACATACACACACACGTTACTACAGTGTGCTGCTGAGTGAAAAAGAGGAGACACAGAGTCCGCGGAGAGCGTAGAGGAGGGATGAGCCAAGCCAAGTTTGGAGAGCATGGAGAGAACAAGGTTTGAGGGGATGTGTCACTCGTGCTGAGAATTTGGAGTTCTTCTGGGGCAGACTGGGAAGGAAGAACATTCAGAGAGACCAAGGGAACCTCAAGCCATCTGGGCTCCTTGGGGGTGTAACTATGATGAGATGACTATGGGGAGGGAAACCAGACCATTGTCAGGGGTCAAACTGTGAAAGACCCACAGTGAGCTGAGCCTAGGGCTGATGTCTGAGTCCGTTTCGTGATGCTATAAGAAAAATGTATAATTATAAAGAAAATACGTTTATTTCTTATAGTTTTGGAGGCTGGGAAGTCCAGGGTTGAGGGGCCGGCACTGGGCAAGGGCCTTCTTGCTGTATCATCGCGTGGCAGGGGCTGCAGGCAGAAGATGAAGAGAGCTCAAGGGAGCCCAAGAGCAAGAAGGATGCCTTGTTCTGACAACAGGCCCACTCTTGTGAGACCAACCCACTCTCATGACCTAATCACCTCCTATTAGGCCCCAGGTGCCAGCAGGGTTAAGTCTCCAGCACATAAACTGTGTGTGTGGGGGGCACATTCAAACCACAGAAGCTGGGGTCACAAAAATGTTTCATGGCTGGCCTGAAGCCTCAAGGCATTTATGTTCTGAGGAGGGAGGCAGCCAGGCAACTCTGTTAATAGATGAGAGCAAACTGGTATCATAAAATACAAGAAGCAATGATATGCCCAAGGAGGGTACTAAGCCTGGACTGGGGGGAAGGGAGGAGAAATCATCAAAGGTTTGCAGAGACAAGGAGTGGAGCTTCACATTTCATTTCATCTTTTTTTTCCCCTTTGCAAAGTTAAAAGACTGAAATTGGGTCCTCATTTGAGAGAGGAAAACTGAGTTACTGGCACTTAGGCCTGACATCTTTTATGGGGTCCCCAGCTGAGTTTGGCACCATTTAAATCCTATCACTCCCAGGCTTTAACTCACGATGGGTACAAAAACCTTCCTGCCCTCCATCCTGGTTTCCATAGACCTGTCACAGATGGCCTGCACCTTGCCCAGTACTCCGTCATCATCCCGCACACTTTTCTTTCTCTCTCCCTCTGCTCCAGCCACACTGGTGCTTTCTCAGAACCATGAACATATATAGTCCTTCTGACCCTAAGAGGCTGGCTGTGGGTTTCGCCTCTGCCTGGGATGCACCCTTGACCTCAGGGTCTCAGCTTAAGTAGGCTGACTCTTTGACATCAGGGTTTAAGCTTAAATAGAGATCATCTGTGACCACACAAGGACCAGTGGCCATCTCCTTGCTCTTCATTCCATTCCCCAGCTAATTTCTTTGTTTTAATCACGGCACCGAGTACTACCTGCTAATACATCTTTTCTAAAATGCTTTCATGTATTTGATTATTGCCTGCTGCTCTCACATGTAAGCACCTTGAAAAATCTCAGCCGCCTTGTTCACAGCTATATCCACAAGGCCTCCAAACTCATATGACTCCTAGCAGGCATCAACATATACCTATTTATGGAATGGCTGAAGAAATACGTGTGAGAATGGGTAGACGGAGAACCGGCCCCCTTCCCCAGGCCCTCTGTTCTTTGTGCTGTTTCTATGGGCTGCAGGGAAGAGAAAAGCAATCACAAAGAGCACGCGTGCTCCTGAGAAAAAGCACACTTTGAAAAATGAAGTGTTCTCTGTCATTAGCTTTCAGTCAAGCATCACATCAGGAAACTTTTGCATCAGATGTGATTGGACCTTGAGGGGGGAAAGCGTGCAATGCGGGTCCTGGCCCTCCCGTGAGCTGGAACAGATGGTCCCTTCACACACATCTGAATAAAGCTGTAATGATGCTGGCCTGCAAACACGGCACAGGTGAACCTTTCCATACAAAAAGGAAAGTGTTTCTTGGCTGTTATGTGAAAATCAATTTTTACAATGCCACTGGTTTTCATTTTAGACACAGTGTTATCTCCTGTTTGGCATGTCTCACCAGCAGAATGCTGTTTTTCCTAGTCCAGTTGAGTACCAGTAATCCTCTAGGAGCTCCCCCACCCCCAATATTCTGCACACTCTCTAAGTGTTATCATCCTAGTGCGTCACTCCCAGAATGTACCCCGCCCCATCAATATCTGAGTAATGAGTCACCTTCGATTATCTGATCAAGATAGAGAATGGCACAAAACGTGTCTGCAATTAGGCTGTGTTCTGATTAGGAACTTGATGGTGTACCCACAGCCAGTGCCTTAAGGCATAAGAAACAGCTTAGAGAAAGAACTCCGTCAACTGGGTAGAAAAAGAAAAAGCCTAGCATGACAACAGCAAGGATTCTGCATAGAAGAAAAATGGGAAGGATGGCTATTGCCCTAGAGAAGAAGTTATGATGTGTGAAAATAAAGGTGGGTAAAGGGACCAAGAATACAGGAGGGGGGGGCTTAGTATCCCCCAAACTCATTTCGTTCTCTTTCTTTTTCCCTGAACTTCAGTTTGGGGAATGTTAAGATCATGTCTGGGTTTACCACCATTGTATTCCCATCATGAAGCACAGAGTGTCAGTGTTTATGAAGTTTTAGAAATGATAATTAAAATAAATAATGGAGGTGAGGCCCCTGTGAATATTCTGAGATGATCGGAGAACAGTAACGCCAAGTCCAGAAACCCACATAGCGGGCGGTGGGGAAGAAGCGGCAAGGAAACACCTCATTTCTTTCTCTGCACAGTGAGTCAAGGTGAGACGCAGGGGAGACAGTGAATTTTAGGGCTTATATTGCACTTGTTGGAAATGTGCTTTATGTGTTGTTTTATTTGTTGTTTGTCATCAGTTAGGATTTTAGCAAAAGCCTTGGCCGTTCTGTTTATTTGTATCCCTAAGGGAAACACAAGAGAGAGTGTGGAAGAGACTGGGCTTGGAACGTGGCAATGAAAACACTATTTCATATGTTCATGTGAAATTATTACATACTACATTATTCTTTAAAAGGAGGAAAATCTGTCGTTTGTGACAACAGGTATGAACCTGGGGGACATTATGCTAAGTGAAGTAAGCCAGACCCAGAAAGACAAAAAATAAGTAAATAAATTAATTAAAAAAATTGCTGTTACTTATAGGTAGAATCTAAAACAATAGAACTCACAGAATCAGAGGATGGAATGGTGGATACCAGAGGCTAAAGGATGGGAGGAATGGGGCGATGTTGGTCAAAGGATGGAGAGTTGCAGTTAGACAGGAGGAATAAAGGTAAGTAATTAAGTGATAAATGTGTTAGTAGCTTGATTGAATCATTCCACATTGTACACATACAACAGCCGTGGGCACATCATAATTATGTAGAATTATTGTTAAAAATAAAATTTAATTCAATTTTATAAAAAGAACAAAGTAGTCAATATCATGAATCATTTGAGAAATACAAATTAAAACCACACACATGAAAGGCATTCTTTTATGCAAGTTCCATGCTTAAGGAACTTGCCGATGAGTATAAACCATCACGTGGAAAAGAGGAACTCCTTTATTTAGTAATGATTTGCTTTGCACTGTTAGATGCGTTACATTCACCAACCTCCTGTCATTCTCACAGGAAATACAATGAGTAGGCATTCATTTTGCTATTTTACAAGAGAGACATTTCAACTTTAGAAAAGTGGATTAACCCTCACAAACACACAGCAAGTTTGGGTTGAATCTGAAACCACAGTAGGGATTTCCTTATTCCTAGAGAAGTATTACCTTTCTACTCAATGTTATCCACAAAAGATGTTACCAAGGATGGAACCTAAACTTCCCACCACATGTTACCTAAATATACCGTTAATGGCCAGAGTTTTTGTTTTTCAAGGCTCTTCCATAGACTTCTGAAACAGGGCTTTAGAAGATCTGCCACCTCCGTTTCTCCTGCCCACGTGACAGAAGTTATGAAGCTGTAGGGGCTTGTCCATCAAATTGAGACACAGCCTCAATCCTTCTTAGCATATAGAACACTCAATTCCACCAAACAGTACTAAGAATTTGCACAACTAAGTCAAATTTATTTGCTCGCATTATTTGGATGTTCCAGAGGAGACAGTGAGTAAATTAGCATACACATTAGGCCGGAGCTTAGAAAACCTGCATTTCATACCCACAAGGTGCCACTGTAACCGACTTTGGGCAAGTCACTCAGTTGTCTCTCTGATCCACTTCCCCATTTGCAAAAGGACATCTTTAAACTAAACAAGCCTAATTTCTCTTTTCCGCTAACATTTCGGAAATGACAGAGGTACTTAGCACAGATTGCTAACCCTAGAAAGCTGGCTAACCTGATAAACCAGTTACTGGTAAGCTTTAATGAATCCCTTTACTACATATGTACATCTTATTCGGTAACGTTTCTTATATTTTAAGACTGTTTTCAAGAAGATAATGCTTCTATTCGAAAATGGGCTCTGAGAGTGGAATTTCACCTTTTTATGGAGAGTGATACTCTGCAGTAAGGGCAAATGGGTTATTTTCTTTCTTCTTTCCATCATAAATTACTGAAAAGAGGGAGAGTTTCGGAGGGAAGAGAACTCAGGTTCCTTATCATTTATCACGTGAGCAAGAATGAAATGGATTCTGTTGACACTAGTAGACTCAGAGTTTTAGCTCCAATAATCTCTTCTTAATCCAAGAGTAGGGTGACTTTTCAAGAATAGATAAGAACAAATATTACTTAAGGAGGGCCTGTGCGAGCAGTGATAAAGAGCATTCCCAGAGCCATGCCCACTTGTAAGTCCAAGCCCCAGAGTCAGCACTTATCTCTTCTCTTAAACTCCTTGACTAAAACCTGCCCCTTGGGAGATACTCAGTTATTTCAAGACCTGCATGCCCAATAGATTAGCCAGAGGATTCAGCCAGCTACTTAAATTTCAATTAATAAAAAATTAAATGAAATTAAAAATTCAATTCTTCATCCACTCTAGCTATATTTTAAGTGCTCAATAGCCAGTGGCAAGTGTTCCCCATCTTGGACAGGACAGATAAAGACAACTTCCATCATTGAAGAAAGTTTCTGTTGGACAGGGCGATTCTCCACAAAGACATATCTGTAGTACTTTCTGTGTTGGCAGCAGAATAAGAGTTCTTCTTCTCCAAGTTCTTGATCAGTGCTAACTAAGCAGGCCATAATAGATAAGGATGGAATGTGTCACGTGAAAGAAAGATACTTTTCTGTTTCCGCCTATCTACCTCACCATAACAATGTATAGCAAGACTTAAGAAGCTCTAAATAACTATTTTACTTGTATATAATTCTATGAGATGATGCCCTTGTTCTGATCATTTTTACATAGATTTGAATAAATAATAATATTGCTAGATCTTTGTCTGTAATATTATAAGGTGTCCCAAAAGTTGCTTCTAAGGTCATTATACATAGGGAAAATGGGACATTGTAGCTAAATGTACCTTTATTTACAAAATACTCAATGTAAAATTTTACATAGAAGTGACCAACAGGTGGAGAATATTTTGCAAAATTTTATAATGCATATTTTATAAATAAATGTACATTTAGCTACAATTTCCCACTTTCCCCATGGGTGGTGACATTAGAGATGATTTTTGGACACCATTTATTAACTCTATTAGTTACCAATAAATAGTCATAAGCTTATAAAATATTATAAATAAACTCATTATCCAAGATTTTGTAGGGTACTATCAAAGCCCCCCCTCTTACCAAGCTAGTTATAAGTTCATTTCATGTTCCTAGCAATATTTTAACCTAAAGAGACTTTTAGAATATTTTCAGATGTCTCACTCACTAAATATTGTGGAAAAATTACCCTCTGATTTTAATTAAATTTACATTTCACACTGGGCCATTCATCACTCCACTGACCTCATTTAGAATGGTTCCCCGCTTATATCGGAACAGTGATAATAATGAAGGTGGGAGTTGGTCTGGGGGAACATATTCTAGACAGCTCACTTTATCAGCAGAGTCAAAGCCTCAAAGTGTGTGTACTATGTCTTTTCCCTTCTCTGTGCACATTTGCAACAGAAGAGAATAAATTGCAGAACTGAGTTTACACTGACACGGAGAGAGAATTAGCCATTCATAAAGGCATGAGAAAAACCAGGCAGAAAAACTCTTAAAGACCTATAGAAAATTGTCATAAGTGGTCCTCAAGTTGCTGGAAGTGTAAAAATCTTTTGAGAAGCCAAACGTGAATTGAGGCTGTAGCATTCAGGGCAGGAATTTTCCTCTTTAGACACCAGGTCTTACTTTGTCATCTGCACTACAGTACAATGGGGCATCATAGCTCGCTGTAGCCTTGAACACCCTGGCCTCGAGAGATCCTCCTGCCTCAGCCACTTGAGTAGCTGGGACTACAAGAGCAAGCCATTGTACCTGGGTATTTTTTTTAAGTTTTTGTAGAAACAGGATCTGACTATATTGCCCTGGTTGGTCTTGAACTCCAGACCTCAAGCAATCTTGTCTCCTCAGGCTCTCAAAGTGCTGAGATCACAGTCATGAAATACCACGCCCAGAACTTTTTTTTTTAATGTGAAGTTATTTTAATCCAAAATTTGATAGAACCATACTCGCAAACCTCATAGTTATTCACATTACCTAATATACTATTCTTTCTCTCAGATTTTTTCTTCAATTCAATGCAGCCAAGAACTCAGCTAATTGAGAAGAGAACGTTTCAGAGACACAGATTCCAGTTAACGTGGTAAAGACGAAGTCTTGTTAGCTAATGAGCTTGTGTATCTCATCTATTGATAAGGAACTGGCATGATAAGACATACCAGAGCCCAGAAATTTTTATTTCCTTGTTGTTTTGCTATTCCCACCCACTTTTTTATGCTCTTCACTTCAAATCAGATGGAAATCAGTGCCCTGTGTGTACCAGGTTCTTTTCTTACTGTATTTTGCATCTACATTCCTAATGCCATCCATTTCTCTTGCTTCTTTCTCCCCCTCAACATCTGAATTTGACTGGCTCATTACAAATTGCATCATGTTTATATTTTGTGTGGTTATGTTTTTAATTTATATAATTATACTGATCTAAAAATAATTCATTTCATTGAGGGACATCTCTAACATCAAGCCATGTTGTTATTGGTATGTTCAGCTGGTAGCTTCCATCTGCATCATAACAGCCCATAGTACTCGGCATAAGAAACACCAAAGTTTATTTTGCTATTCTTTTAGTAATAGCCATTTAGACCATACCTTTATTAATACAAACACTGTGAAAATACATGCACGTGTCTATTATGAACTTGTGTGAAAATGTCTCTGAAACATGTAGCTAGGAGGGAGATCTCCGAGTCATAGGCCATAATTTATATCTAATTTTATTCATTATTACCAGATTATTCTCTATGCCATTTTATGTTCCTATCACTGAGAATGAATATGCTAACTTGGCCCTGCATTTTTTTTTTTTTTGAGACAGAGCCTCAAGCTGTCCCCCTGGGTACAGTGCAGTGGCATTACAGCTCACAGCAACCAGTCTCCTGCCTCAGCCTCCCAAGTAGCTGGGACCACAGGCGCCCGCCACAACGCCCGGCTATTTTTTGGTTGCAGCTGTCATTGTTGTTTGGCGGGTCCAGGCTGGGGATTTGAACCCACCACCTTAGGTGTACGTGGCTGGCGCCTTAGCCAGTTGAGCTATAGGCACCGAGCCAGACCCTGCATTTATTCATAATTGATATTGTATATATTTTTCTTTTTTTTTCCTTTATCAATTTAATAGGTTTAAAGTACTGATTCCTAAGAGTTCGAGAATAGAAGACAGACAATGATAAATTAACTATGCAAATGAATGTAAAAAACATCAGTGAAGTATGGCTAACTTTACTCTGGTCGTGATGTATTATATGGAAGCTATAAGTTAGGCTTCTTTAAGTTGTAATCAACACAAAATTGATTCTAGGTAACTTCTTACTTTTTTAAGTACTCAAAGTAGAAGGCAAGGAAATCTGTTTGAGAAGTGACAGAACCCAAAGAGCCTTTAGAGAGGCAGGTAGCAGGAAACAGCGGACAAACTCTTCAGGGTCTGTCATCGTGATGGACTCTATTGTCAGCCTCAGCCTGGATACTCTAAAGGCTACACTTTAAAGGCAAACTGATGGGTCCTGCTTGGGTTA
The DNA here is from genome assembly GCA_963575145.1 of Galago senegalensis. Taxonomy (NCBI): domain Eukaryota; kingdom Metazoa; phylum Chordata; class Mammalia; order Primates; family Galagidae; genus Galago; species Galago senegalensis. The sequence continues at coordinate 42,081 of CAUYTI010042367.1, forward strand.
TATGCCCAATGGTAGGGAGCTTTTAATAATAATGCTGTTACGTCTGTACCCAATAGCAGATGAGGAAGGCAAAATTGGAGCACTACTACCAGAAGAATAAGAAATGAATGATGAGGTTTTACAAATAAATTATGAAGAGTACATGTAGCTTGGCCTGGCGCCTGTGGCTCAAGTGGCTAAGGCACCAGCCACATACACCTAAGGTGGTGGGTTCGAATCCAGCCCTGGCCTGCCAAACAACAATGATGGCTGCAACCAAAAAATAGCCGGGTGTTGTGGTGGGCACCTGTGGTCCCAGCTACTTGGGAGGTGGAGGCAGGAGTCTCACTTGAGCCCAGGAGTTGGAGGTTGCTGTGAGCTTTGATGCCACAGCACTGTACCCAGGTGGACAGCTTGAGACTCTGTCTCAAAAAAAAAAGTACATGTAGCTCAAACAGAATATATAAATATAATATGAATCCAATATATAGACAACTACACACCCACAGGAATGATAAAACACAAATACAGTCTGGAAAGGAGGGGTGAAAACCAAGATGGAGAGAGATGGTATATTTTCATTGTATGGGCACACTACTTCCTAGTGTGTTGGCCACCTTGGTTGATCCTTGCAATAGAATCCTTGCAAAAAAACTATAAAAGCAGATTGAAACTCTAAATAGATTACCTGAATTCTGAAAAATAGGTTGGGGAAAAAATGGATATTTAGCTCGAAACTTATAAGTGAGTGAGTAACTATTATCATAGAAAACAAGGGTCAGCAAATCATAGTCCACAAGCCAAATCTGGACCAACCATGTAAATAAGTTTTATTGAAATACAGACATGCCCCTTCATTTATATATTGCCTGTGGCTGCTTTCACACTGTGGTGGGCAGAACTGAATATTTGTTTACATTGCCCTGAAGCTGAAAATATTTGTTACGTGGTCCTTCACAGGTAAAGTTTGCTGAACCATATGCTAAAGGAATACTTATTAGTTAAAAGATTTTGAAGAATCTTGAGAATAAACTCTAAAAAACAAAATGTATGCACTGCTTGTTAAAGAAAATTTACCACATATCTGTCTTTGGAAGATTGACATGACATGATATGTATCTATTTCTGTTAAAATAGATACATATTATAATATGTATATACATATATACACTGAAACCTGTAAAATTATAACTCATGAAATATAAATTACTATGTCAATAATACTATTTGAGTAATTAATTAATGGGGAACCTGTAAAATGCTACAGTTGACTTAAAGAAAAATCTATAAAGAATGTGTGTATAGATACACGAATGTGTATATGTGTATTATTATGTATTTACATGTGTGTGTGTATATATGCACCAGGAAAGCTGATATGCACAGGTCAACAACTGATGAGTCCACTGAACAAAATTTGTATTTAAATGAACAAGAGCGATTTGTATTATTATCAGTTTTCTATAACTTACACAGTAATAAAATGATTCAGAGACAATGAAAAGTCGAGATGATCCAGTTGAGTATAATGCACAAGTGTCCAACAATCTTTCAACAGTTTCCACAATTTTTTGTGACATAATTAAAGGCAGAAAATAGAAAGAAATGTACATATAGTCCCATCATATCCTTTGCTGACATGTCACCCTGCTAGTTTTCTTTATAGAGTCATTGCAGAATTTTTTCTGGTGTGGTCTGTAATGTGGGCTCCAGACATGATATAAAGATCTAGATGACACTATCTCTTGTGCCCATTAGCACCAATTGCTCAGATCTCAAGAGCTTCATAGTGTTTTCTGAGAATTTCTTGACCTTATTACCAATGTCACATAGAATGTGTTTGGGAAATATGCTGAGTTAAATGGGGATGTTCTTAGCAGTATGTACCATATAAGGTTATGAGGATGGAATGAGTTGATACACATAACTTAGAAAAGTTCCTGGAAAATTGGTAAATAGCTAATACAGATTAGCTATTATCATAATTATAACTTGGAATATGAGGATTCCAGGAAAGAATCTAAGGGAGATGGGAAAAAAATTAGTTGATTTCCATTTCCAATTTTAAAATTACTCCACAATTGCAGAAATAACACAGCATGTGTGACAACAAGATGGACGGATCTAGTATAAACATTTTCCTTCCACTGGAAAAATATACAAGTACTAAAAAAAAGACTTAAGAAAAAATTCTTTTAAATATTTGGCAGAATTTAAGAAAAAATAAAATTACTTCAGGTGGTAGACAAAAAGAAATGACTTAAAACTAATGTAATAAGCAAGCAAGGCCATTTTACCTTGACTGAGGTTGGATACAGCGATGAGGCTTTAGTGGATAGAAAGGAGGATGGAAGCTGCCCATCAACAAAAGGAGGAGAAACCCACTTTGTGAATGCAGAAAAGGAGTGAGAAGCAGTAGCTGGGACATTGCATAGCAATGACGCTTGCACAGTTATTAGGGAAAGTGAATCAGGAGGACTCCCATGCACTCTAGGAAATCAGGAAAAAATATCCTAGTGTTCTGTATGTACAGAGGAAATGTTTTATAATTACTTAAAACTCCAGATCTGGGTCATTTGTGAGTGTGGAATCTGAATACATATAGTCTGTATGAATTCCAAGATCAGAAATTAACATTTAAAAGAAAACTGATCAAAGATCAGTCAACACTTTGGTCCTCAAAACAGTGAAATGAAAACCACTTTACAAGATGCTTCTACGACCAAGCTACATGGGGTTCTATGGGGAACCAAAACTTTTTTTTTTTGATGGAACAAAAATATTTTGGTGAAGATTAGCTAAAATTAAAAAAGGAAAAGTATAAACCCATCTTTCCTAGGGAAGAGTAAGAAAACAAGCAAGGGAGAGACAATTGGCGCCAGGCGCAGTGGCTCACGCCTGTAATCCCAGCACTGTGGGAGGCTGAGGAGGGAGGATTGCTCGAGCTCAAGAGTTCGAGATTCGCTTGAGCAAAAGTGAGACCCCAACTCATTAAAAAAAATGGAAAAACCCAGCCGGGCGCTGCGGCGAGCGCCTGTAATCCCATTGGCTTCAGAGGCTGAGGCAGCAGGATGCCCACAGCCAGAGTCTGAGGTTGCAGTGAGCTTGGTCGCCACTACCCTCTGCTCAGGGCACAGGGTGGAACTCTGTCTCAACAACAACAAAAAAAAAGAGAGACAATTGGCATTCCCAAATGCTTGGGAAAGAAAATCTGGGAATGACTATTAAATAAGTATAAATAAAATGAATAGATGTGACAACAGAAACCACAATTAGAGTATAAAGCACACCAAGAAAAGTTGAAAGAGAAACAACTTTACACAACAATACAAAAACAATATGAACACAACAATACAAAAACAATATATAAAAGTAAAATTTTGTTCAAAATATAGAAGTTATTTGAACAACCTATAGAGATAAAGGATACTATGTTTTAGTATGTAAATTGCTTTAATCATAAATTCTGCTCTATAGGTAGTGATGTTTACTTTTTGTGTATGTGAGACAGAGTTTTAAACATGATTGGCATCATATTAAGGTGTTATCTATACTATGAAACTTTTAGTTTATAATAATTGGTATTGAATATCTTCTGATGTTAGTGTTTATAAACTTTGCTCATTTGTTTTAAAAATTGCACAATCTATTTTCTTCTATTGATTAACTCTATTACCTCCTTGGTATTATAAGCAAGATTGCAAAAATTGTACATTACTTTGTTCAAGAGTAAGCATTGCTAAAGGCTAAAATACTAGAAGGATAATCCATCTGTCAAAGAATATGTAACCTTAAATTTTAATAAATACTTACAAATGGTCCTCAGAAAAAAAAGCCATTTATCTTACTTAGTTAATAAAGATCTGATCATATCTATCTTAATTAGCTGGATTCTGAATAAGCATTTGGTAAAAAATAAAATAAAAAAGAAAAGAAAAAAAAGGAAAGAGAAAGGAGTCTTGGGCCAAAGTAATTTGAAACCTTATCCAATCAAATGAACTTCAGGCCTCTTCTAGCTTTAGCAGTTTTGGCCATGGTGAAAGGATGAAGTCAGAAATCTCTTCTTTACATCTCTGATGGAATATCTGTGGTTTTAAAGACACACACACAAATGAACCACACAATGCACGTTCTCTCAAAGGTGCCTTCCAGCATCTATCAGTTACTCTGTCAGCCTCATGTCTGGGGGCTTCTCTACCACCTCCTGTGCTCTGCTGGTTCAGTAAGCTCCGGAGGGCTTGCTTTCTTTTTAATATGCCCTGAGTCCTGCACCTGCGTCTCTTTTTTCTGACAGGGGGACTCCTGCATGGCCAATGTGGGTGGCTTCAAACTAGTTCCAGCCAGTCAATATCCCTCTAAGGAACAGCTCATCCAAGGGTGATTCAGGAACCAATAAGTATGGCAAATCACTTTATGGAAATCAGCTTTTAATTATTCATTGGCAATTTGACTGTAATCCAGCAGGTGTCCTGATAGGATAAGGTTGATTTGGTAAGTGGATATTTTCTTTCCTTTCTGAAAGACACACTCACCACATCCCTCCCCAAACCCACCTGAAATTATCTAATTTGAAGAGGCCATGAGGAAGAACCAATCCATCTTCTTCAGGACGAATAATCTCAACAAAGATACTGTGATTCATTTATTGAACGATTCTCATCCTCTGCTGATGAGTTGTTTATGTAAGAAGCAGGAAAAATGACTGATTAAAAAGGGGGGAAAACATAAAATACTGTGATGTGAGGTCATATTTTAACCTTTCTTCCTCCACCCATTTCCTGGAAGGTGGGCAGTATGATATTATGGGAAAAAAATAAATTTTGAGCAGGCTGACCTACGTTTGAACCCAAATGCCACCAATTATTGGCTACATGACCCCAGCAAATCAATTAACCTCTCTGAACCTCTACTTCTTCCTAAGCAAATATTAAGATATTAAAATCTGGAATGAGTGAAAATACCACACGCGTCTGGAAAATTGTCATATATATGTATGTATATATCTGTGTGTGTGTGTGTGTGTGTGTGTGTGTGTATGAGACGGGAGATGCAATCATGCTGTCAACTGTTCTTTGAAGTGTTTTGGAAGGCTAATCTCTGACTATCTGGGGCCTGAAGGCATTTGGGAGTTTACTAACTGTACACAGGCCCGTTTACAGAGTATTTCACTAGGGATGTTTGAAGTGCTCAATAACCAGCTAGATAACCTTATCAACCTGCCCCCAGCACTGAAAGGCCTCTTAAATAAATGACCTTGGTGATACATAGAGTATAACCTACCCTCTTTCTCTTTAACCTGATCACTAGGACCACAGCCACAAATATAATAAAATTGGGTATGTGAGTACCCCAACCTCTGAATTGCTCTTCTGATATAATGATGGTGATGATGTCGTCCATCCCAGCATCTTAGACTAGAAAAAAAAAAAAAACTTTGATTTTTACTAATTATGGTCTATACATGAGCAGTAAAGAAGAGATGGGTGATAATAATCTAGCCCTTAGCTGGTTGGTATGTGGGTGTTAGTTTATCCCTTAATTAACTCTTCAAGTTCCACTAGCAAAAACAGGTTAATAACCATAAAATTTTTCCCTCTCTCTTTCCTCCAGCTACTATTTTTTCTCTCCTCCTTCCTATGCTGTCTTTCCTTTCTTAAAATAGTGTTGAAATTGTTTTATTAAAAATCCAGAAAGGGGTGGGTGGCACATGTCGCTCAAAGGAGTAGGGCACTGGCCCCATATGCTGGAGGTGGTGAGGAGTTCAAACCCAGCCCCGACCAAAAAAAAAAATCCAAAAGGGGACAGAATAGAGTAATTCAGTGATTTTGGTTTATAAAACATTTCACATTCATTTTTGATCTGGCATCTTCCTACCTCTCTAATCTACTCTTCCACCATTTTCCTATTAAGGCTGTATGAGTTGTGAGGATAGAAGGGGTTCCTGGACCATCAAAAATGACATTGTAATAGTTCCCTAAACCTCATTCATGGTCAGCTCTGCCCGAAACACAAAGTCCAAAGGGAGAAGGAGTCAGAGGACCGATGTAAAATCCAAGAGAGGAGAAAAAGTAGTGTTTATCTCCAAGGCAGAGAAAATCTGTGAGAAATATGCATTCTTTAGCAGAGCACACACTCCTACCCAGCCCACATGAAGAATGAGGATCGGACTTGAGAATACTCGCTTTTCTACTGTTATTTCCACATCTGGAACCCACCCTATGTCTCCCTTGGGAAAATAAAAGGATCATCAATTTTGCAAGAAGGGAAAGAAAGAGAGTGAGAGTATATGAATTAAGAGAAAGCAACAAAAAGTGGTAAAAGATGATTATAAAGACAGAGAAAAACAGGCAGAGAGAAAGATAAAAAGAGAAAGAGCCAGAAAGAAAAAAAAAATGCCAGAGAGAGCGGCTGAAATAGACACATAAACACATAAGCTGAGAGAGAGAGAGAGAGACTGAGACTATGCACAGGCTAGAGCAAGAGAGATCACAAGATAGAACAAAACAAAAGAAAAATAGAATCATTTAAATTCCTGGGACAGATGGTAAGTGCCATAGTGAAGGGTCAAGGAAAATAATACTGTGTCAAAGTCGACATCAGATTAAATTAGAAAACTTGGGAGGAAATCATGGTAAAATTAAATCTAATGGAATGGAAAGAGGAGGGGAGAAGGAGGCCCCAGACAGATGGGGACTGGGGCAGAGGCCAGTGAGGGGTGGAGAGGGGAAAGGCTTGCAAAGGCACAGGCATGAACTTGAAACCAGGCAAGAGAAGCTACTGAAATCATTGGCAATGCTGAGGTCTAAGACCTGGGAAGCAGCATGAAGAGAAAGTAAAGTCCAAGACAATTCCTGAAGGGGCTGGGATTTGGAACAATGTTAAGCTCCAGCATGGGGTTAAGGAAGGAGCACATACTTGGCCTGTGAAAGTTGAGTTGACACCGGGAAATTCAATTTTGTTATTTGTGAAAGGAGAGGGAGTATCAAACTGTGAGTCCTGTCTTACCTCTGAGATTGTTTTGCAATCTCATAGCTGAGGCAGAGGATCTAAGAGGGGAGACAACTCAGTTGTGTGAGTGGTGTGATAAAATGATCCGTGACACGAACTTGGGTGTCTGGAAATCCCTCACCACAAAAGGTCTTGTAGTTGGCTCTGGGATAGTGGAAAGAAAACTGAACTCTCTGCTTTGGTCTCTGCCAGCACCTAGTTAGTGCCTTGACTGGCCTTGGCCTCGGTTCCTAATGCATGCATGTGTGAACCGGCATGTGGGTTTCTGTGTGGGGAGGAAGAAATGAAAGGTGGATGGGTTGGACCAAGTCATAAGTAGCTCAAGTGTCTGCAAGGGGAGGGCAGTTCGCAGAGATCCCACGTGGGGACTGAGGAGAACTAGGCACTGAGATCCCATGTGGGGACTGAGGAGAACTAGGCACATTATACCCTTCCTGAAGGGAGTACTTAACGCCTAGGTCCCCGCTGTGTGTGGGCATGAGACTCAAACATTATTAGATCTTCTCAGGTTTTCAAGAGCCGCTTGAATTTCTGATTTGCATGCAAAATGCCATGGCCACAAAAACCGAGAGTGAGAATTTTTAGCCTAACAAAATATGAGTGGAGCCACCAGGTCGCAGCATGCAATATCCGGAATATGTGATTTTTTGATGTTGCTATTCCATGCTCTGGGATTCTAGAATTCTATAACCTAAATAAATAAATAAATAAATAAATAAAAATAAATAAAAATAAAAAAGGTGAATTCTTAGGTAAGAAATGTCTTTTTTCTTAAAAAAAAGAAAGAAACGAGGGCAAATGATGAAGTGAGGGCTCATTGGGGCAGCTGTGTGATGCCATTTTCTCTTCCACCGTCCTTTCTGCTCCCAGGCTTGATGGGTTGAATCTTCCCAGTTTCAGGGCAGAGCTCCCAGAAGCAGCGCCTCTTTCATGCCACTCATGTCTCCCTGCTTTCTCTTCTATCCTTGCCTTGTCCTTTCCCTCTCCCAGCCTCTCCCCACCCCATTTTTAGGTCTGCCACTGTCACTCATCCTCTTGCATTCTGTCCTGCTCTCCCCAGACCCAGAGCCCAGGGGTAGCCCCAGCTTGGTATCTGAAGGCGAGGGAATTTTTACTATACGGGAAGTTGAAAGTATTTCCATGGTGGGTTATTTAATCATTTGAATTCTTGATAGGAATAGTTCTTTTTATGTCTTCCAGCAATAAATCCAAGCTGTATCTTATCTCTGATCTCAGAGAGAAGAGAATTAACCAGCTGAGAGTGTGACTAGAAATGAAACCCAAAGAAAAGGAAGTGAAAAAGAGACCGCGTTCTCTGGGCACGCGCGCAGCATAGCAACACGGAACTGGGCGGTGGAGAAAGGAGCCATTCTTGGGCACTCCTCCCTGTCAATCCACAACACTGCTTAAAATGCCTGTGGTATTTTTTTTTTCCTTTTTTTAAAATCATCTCATTTTTACCCCTCTATCGTTCTTACTTGACCTCCCAGGAACCCCTTGATGACTGTCCTCTACTGGCTCAAATAGAGCTCCTTAATCATTTATGTTCTTGTTCTCTCACTTTCCCTAGTTTCTGCTTCTTTCTTAAAATGTTTTGTTGTTGTTCTTTGTTTCCCTGCCAAATGGTGAGCTGCGTGGACTCAGAACAGTGTGTTACTCCTTCACCACTGTACTCGGTGCGTTTACCGTGTGCCTGGCGTGGAGGGTGTACTGGGCAGTCTGCCTGCGCTTACCTCCCCGCCCTGCACACACACAGGCACATGCAAACACACACGTACCCTGGAGGCACACGGCTGTCCATCTCACCTGTCTTTGGCGGTGTTCATGACTTACCAAGTCACATAGCACTTCTATAGAAAAAAAGTTACATCTCGGGTACATTACTCACCTCTACTAAGCATTTTGAGGGCAGAAGCCGGTCTCTACATTTCCGCTCCCGCCATCAGAGCAGTCCTTCATTCATAGCAGAGACTCAGTTTCCTATCAAATTTCTTGGGAGTAAAGTGACTTGAATTCTAACCCAAGCTGTTATCCCTTCATCATCTCCGTGCACTCGACCAAGGTATTTAAACTCTCTGAGACTCCGTTTTCCCACTTTTTTTTTTTTTCAAACATGAAACACTAGGTGATCTTTCAACCCCTGATAATTCCTCCTAATAAACACAGCAAGAGCATATGGCTCTGCTCCGTTGTTGGAGAGTACATTCTGCTGAAGGCCAACGGGGGAAGAGAGAACAAGGGCAAATGCACGACAATGGGGACTTAATAAAGCAACAGCAATCCCTTATGTAAATATCCTTTGGGGGAGGAACACTGCCAGAACAACTGAGCCGTGGGAACCATGAAACATGCAGGAGCTGAGAGGAAGTCAGAAGCCGAGAAGCCGCGTCTGCGGCCTCTCTGCTGCTCTTGTTCATTTGTGAGGTTCGGTATTTCTTACATGTGAAGTGAAGGCTTAGAAAACAGAATTTTTACTATTTTCTCTGGGATCTGACACTCCAAAGCTAGACAAGTACAGTTTAAGACTAGATAGTATAAGTCTAAGCTGAAGAGGAACTGAAGGTAAATTATTTTGATACACGCTTCCTGGAGGAAACCATGTTGGAGAGGAGGCTGCAAGTTGAGATTTCAGCCTCCAGTACCCACACGGGTATGCACACCCTGCCTCCAGCCTCATCTATAATTCTGTAAAACTGCTTTTCTTGCCCAGATATGCATTTCTCTGTCTATTTTCTTATTCTTCTTTTCTCTTGCCTTGCTGAGACTATGACATATTGTTTATTCCTACGAATGGAAAAAAAAAAGAAGACAGAATATTCATTTCAGATGCATATTCACTTTGACTGTCAACACACTTAAAAGAACATGTTCAGTACATCAAAGGCATCAAATAATTTCAGGAAAAAATACAAAGAAGACAAATATGTGCTTTCAGATATGCTTTCCTGCTCTGATTAGGAAAAAAAAATGTGCATGCAGTATGCATCACTGCCCCTGCAAACCTCCATCGCTCCACCTCATCTCTGTCTCTCCCGTCATCATTATCTTCGGAGCAACAGGACTTGTGATAGCCAGAAATCAGACCCACCCACGTGTGTGAAAAGAACATTGGTTATGGTCACACGATGAATCACCAGGTATCAATCCAAACGGGCAACAAGCAGCAAAATGCCTTGCTTTGGCTTCTAAGCTCTGCAAGACATCACGAGACTGTACTCTGGTCTTCCGTCCTGCTCCAACTTTCTATCCCTCAGCAACACTCAGAAACTTCTGTAGGAAAAATCAGCCCAGTATTTGGGACGCCTCCAGATTCCATTTCCTCTTATTTTACATGGCTGTAAAAATCCAAATTTTTTTTTTTTTTTTTTTACTTCCTAAGAGTCATTCTGTCTGTATCAAGCTTTATTCTGACAGCCAAAAAATGCTCTGTGGCATCAGGGAAGAAAGCCCCAATTCTATCACCTAGGAAGGGCTCTTTTCTATCTGGATTTTAATTATTCTACATTATGCACTCCTGATCACCTTTAAAAAATATTCTGCTTTTGTGGTTTGTGGGGGCTTTTTCTTCTAGTCGTTCTAACAGGACTACTTCCTGCTTCTAAACTGGACATAGAAGCCTTCTCAGGTTTGAGTTTCAGGTCTTCCACTTACTGGCTCTGAAAACTTAGGGAAAATCTAAGAACTTTGCTTCCTCTTCTTAAAATTTGGGTTGTAATACTAACAACTTTCTCAACAGGACCAGAGGAATATTTGATGCCATGATATAGGCAATAGCTTCTCAGTGAGGGCTGGTGTATGATTAAACATTTTTTTTTGTGTATTTTAAATTAGACTTATTGAGATTTTTATACAACCTAAAATTATATGATTTTATGGGCTTGATCCAAAAGTATAATACAATATTAAAAACACAATGATTAAGAATTAAAAAGAATATTTCGTTAGCAAAGGAAAGAACTCACAATCAACTCAAGTTTTTATATAGTCCCCAAATCTGGAAAACAATGGAAATCTTTTAATAGAATAATTAACTTTCTGGCTTACTTCTGTAATGATTTTCCTTAGTTTCCCCCCACCTTAGATTTCATTTGATCATGTCTCTCTATGACAATGCTTTTATAGTATTCACTAAAGAGAAAATGAAAAATAATTTGATCTTTTCTCCAATAATGTTGCTTAAAATTTATTTTGCATTAAACATAGTTGAGAAAAGTTCCTTTGGGAACTTTTGCTAATTATTGTAACTTCATGTAAATTTTTAAGACTGTAGTCAAATTTGTGCAAATCTTCAGAAAGTTTATTTCATATGTGAGTTATGAAATTTAAAAGCATTTTAGATTTTCTTTTGAAGAAATTAACTTTGCATCTTTTGAGTTTGCAATATCAGGAACATTGCTGAAAGCCATCCTACAGTGGAATGATGAGAGGTGACTATGATATATATACACAAAACACACTCTGACCCTTGTAAATATATTTTACTTAAACCCAATCACTATCACCAACTCATTATCCAGAGTCTAAAACGTCCACGTTAAATAACCATCTTCTGGCTTAGTCTACTTGAGCTTCTACAACAAAAACCCCATCAACCAGGGGATCTATAAATAACAGACATTTATTTTTCACAGTTCCAGAGGCTGGGAAGTCCAAGATCAAGATACCAACAAATTCATGTCTAGCAAGGCCCTGTCACCACAGACAGCGCCTTCTAGCTGAGTCCTCTGTAGGTATAACCCAGCCCTCATGACCTAATCACCTCAGAAAGGCCCCACCTCCTAGCAGTTCACCTGGGTGGATAAGATTTCAACAAGTGAATTTGGGGGGGGTGGCGTAAACATTCAGACCCCAGTATCAGCCAGCATGAGAGGAATCCTTACATAATGGGAGTCTGAGTGGAAACAGCTTCTTTAAACTATGATGCTAGATGAACCCATGCAAGGGAGCGGCATGGAAACTAAGCTTCATTAACTTTTCAGTAAACCTACCTTGCTGAGTCATTGCTGTTCATGGTTTACTTCCCTGAATGACGCACACCAATCCTCTTCTCTCTGCTTCACTCTGCTTGTTCATGTCTTGCCAACTTCTGATGTTTGCCCAGGTCTCCTCTGGGTACTATTGCAGCATTTTTCAAAGTCTGTTTTCTCTAACACTGGTTTTTTGATCTGCATTGTCCAATTTGATACTACTTGCCAGATGACGCTATTTAAATTTCAGTTACAAAATAATCAGAATAAAATTTACACACAGGTTTTAGTTCCACTCACCATCTTTCAAGGGTTTCATGGCCATAATTGGCGAGTGGTCACTCTATAAGTTAAAGCAGATACCACATCACTGTGCCATGGGATGATGCCATTGTAAGGACGTCCACCAAGCAGGAGTTCTAATATCAAGTAGATTTAGAGATGCTATATACAACATAATTCCTTGATATTACTGACTTAAACCATGGAAAAGAACCTACCAAGGAAAAACCCATATGACCCAGTTTTTCTTAAAGCCATTATATGATTAAATCTTTCACACATTGAATTTTATTGGTTTTTTAATCTTTGTTTTTTTTTTCCTCACTTCCAAGTCATATACCTGGTCTACCTTGCCTTATAAGTTGTGACACTGAAAACAAATTTAAAAAAATCTACTAAATGACTAGCTGGTATAAAACTGTTTATATTTGTTACATCATGTAGTCCCCATCAAAGTTCTATATGGATAAAGTAATAATTTGCTTTGACACACATGCTCTAAGTTAAGAAACTTACTTAAGTTCACCCAACAAATAATAGAACTGGAATCTGATGTGTGCTGAGTTGACCACCCCCTATTCTGCCTTCTTTTGTGATTGACTTAGTCTCTGTGTGGGTGAAATTGCAGGCCACACAAAAACCTACTGGGTAGACAGAGCTGCCTCAGAATCCTGGAACAGTCCCTGGTGGTGGTAGCAAGGTATACAGGAGGAAAAAGATAGTTTTAGAACAAGTTCAATAATACTAACATCCATTGCCCTTTAAAATGCTTTATAATTTATAAAGTATGTTTTTTTCCCAGATGTTATGGCATTAGATCTGATTTTAGGCAGTAGAGTTTAGGAAGGATTATAATAGACTCTGTAGCCTCATATCACAGGAAGTGCCCCTGAACAGGTTGAAAGATATGAAGGAGAAACCTAAGAATAGCAATGCAATTATGTGCTCTAAAAGGAAATTTTAAAATTCTAAATGGGTAATTTGAACACTTGGAATTGGTCTTATTCCAATGATTCTTTGGTTACCTACAGAGACAGAAGGTGGGGTGGAATGAAGCATGCAATGTGCTCACAGGTTCTCACAGGCGTGATGATCTCCCTGTCCTAACGTCTCCTGCTCACAACTTGTGGGAATTCCTGGACCCAAAGGAGACTATTAACCTGGATTGAATTGGATCACATTCTTCTTAGTGAAACATCACAGGAATGGAGAATCAAGAATCCAATGTACTCAGTTCTGATATGAAGGCAGTAGATGACTTAATACAGACTGGGGGGTAGGGGAATTAGGGAGCGGGAGAGGAGAGGAGGTAGGGGGATGGGATGCATGGTGTATGTGTTACACAGCTCTGGAGGGCAGGACAAAAATAATAAGAGGGACCTTACCTAACAAATGCAATCAGTGTAGCCTAATTCTTTGTACCCTCAAAGAATCCCAAGTAGTAAAAATATATGTTTGTGTATATGTGTATATATATGCTTGGATGGTGATATTTCTCAGGTTTGAGTTGTAAGAAATATTAAGGAAATTGAAAGTCTACAAAACTAAAATCTTAAAGACCTGCTGTATGTATGTTCTGTATCTAACACATTCTAGACAGTTAAACTAGTCCAACTTGCTCAACCTTTTTGATATTAAACAAACATTCAGTCTCTCTCTCTTTCTGTGCATGTAGGTGAGCGGGCACACACACAGGGGAAAAGACACACACCCCCTTTGTCCTTTAGGGTTGAAACACTGAATGTGAAGGGGAAAGACGTGCATTATGAGCAGCAAAGACCTATATAAATGCTATGTGCCTTTACTCTCTGTATCCCCCTTTCCTCTTCTCCTTCTCTCTTTGGCAATGGAATTCAAATCAACACTGTCAGGAAGGTGTACTGCCTTCAGGCTAAAAAGCCCTGGTTACGTGGGGCTTTAGCTTGACCTGTATTTGACACAACTTGCCTGTGGCAATAAGTTTGGGGATGACCACTGCTGTGTGTTCTGACAAGCCCACAAGGAGAAATTTTTTCTCTTCTTTGAGGATGAGATTGCTTCTTCTGTACTACTTGAACAGTTTTGTTGTTTGCAAGATTATTTATCTAGAGGAATATAAAATGGCCGAAAAGAATGTGGCACTGACAGATGAGGAGTGAGTGTGTGTGTGTGTGTGTGTGTGTGTGTGTGTGGTGAGCACACATGTGTGCATGTGCTTCTACAAGAGGAGATGTTGCCATTCCTTTGTTCTAAAGGGCAGTTCTCCTTAGAAGTGGCCAATCCGTCACTGTCACTGGGTGAGGAGAAGCTGGGGGAGGTGGTAGTGGGGTGGGGACACGCCAAGTTTGCCCAGAATGCTCATTGCACAGGACGATCCCACAGCTGTTGTGCACCCAATGTAAATACGGACAGCCCCATTCATCACAGGGCTCCCTTCCGCAGCGCACGTCCAAAGCACAGCAATGATTTAGTGCCTGCAGCTGGAGCTATACTACATTTCTCCAAAACAGTGGCGTTTAAAAATTAGGAGGTAGAAATGGAGAGGAGGCAGGGGTTACAGAGAGGGAGGAACTAATTTCGGGTTTCTCTGAGAAGAGGGGAGAAAGGTGACAAGCGTGAACTACTGCAGGGGACCACTCCCTCACTTTGCCTTCAGTTTCCTCCTCAACGTCACTGGCATTTGTATAACTAACTCAAGCTAAAACCTTTGGAGCAGCATCACCTCTGCCTTGCTATTTGCCCATGGCCGGAATGACATGAGCACCATGGGATTGAAGGCCTCTTCTTTAAATGATGTTGATTCAGATCTCCTGGAATCATTTGTGCGAACCCAAAAGGATAGGAAAACAAATAGCTCGATTTTGTATTAGATACAGGCATTTGTCATACATTCCTTCATTTGTTCACTCATTTATTCATTTAAAAAACAGCTTGCAGCATCCATGCCTTGTTCTCAGCAGAATATTGGAGGTACAATACAAAAACATGAAAACCAAAACAAAACAGCATCTGCCTGGGAGGTACTTCTATATAAACACAATACACTCACTAATTGAAAAATGGGAATTATTTTTAATTTGAGGCTCCAAAAATAGTATATACATGTGTTTGACTTTTTTTGAAGTCTTGTACATAATAGATACTCAGTGGATGTTGAATACCAGAATAGAGAATGCTACCAAATTTTGTTTTCAAGAAAGATTTTTCTTTGCACATGTGGTGAACATTTTGTACATGCGTTCCCTAAGTGTAGCTAGAATGAAGTCTGTTCCAGGTTCTCCAGAGCAAAGGTATCAGTACAGGGAGGGAATCATAGGAGAGCTGGAAATGTTTCAACTTGGACGTAGCGTGATCATGATTGTTCATTAGAAAAGCAACTAGAATGTAGGTGTGATGGGTGGGTCAAGAGAGGAAGCGAAAGAAGACACGATTTTGTAAGCTATTTGAACAGTTTGGACAAGAGATAAAAAGTGTTTTCACCAGGGGTGTGCTGACAGGAAATGAGAAGGTGAAACGTCATAGCACCGCATCGAAGGTAGAGTTTGCCAAACTTGGAGATCCATTGGATGTGGGTAGAGTTTGCCAAACTTGGAGATCCTTTGGATGTGAAGTTACAATCTCTGAGTACCAAATCTAACTTCTGTTCTTATGTTTTGATGCTGGGATAGGACTTTTGAAAATAACACATCTCTTCTGATACCTGGACTTCTGGAAGTTTCTGCCTCCAAGAACCACCACAAGACAGAACACAAGGAGAAGGGACTTGATCCTTCCCATTTAGATTTTTGTTCATGACAGAAATGACCTACAGATGACACTTTACTCTGCCAAGGTTACGCTTACCCCAACCTTTTCTCTTCTCCAATCCCAACCATGATAGCTAATTTGAGAAGGACCAAATGTCTGTAAAATTTAAAAAAGAAACCAAAACAGGGCAGTGCCTATAGCTCAAGTAGTAGGGAGCTGGCCCCATATACTGCAGGTGGTGGGTCCAAACCCAGCCCAGCCAAAAACTGTACAAACAAACAAACAATAAAGAAACCAAAACATATATTGGGATAAATATTCAAATAAGTGTATGCAGCACTTAAAGGAGATAGGTCAATCAAACATAATTTTAAGGTTTTATTTCTGGCTAACCAAAAAGGGAAAAAAAAAATAAAAAGTACCTTTTCACTAAGCCCAGAGCTGCTTCGTTGAGAATCGGATTATCAGAGAGGGAAGTTGACTTCAGGTTTACAGACTGCTAATTTTGAGTTAATAGGTTAATAGGAAGAAATTATACTAGTGAAGTTCAACCAGTAATTGGAGGTACATGAATCCATTTGTTGTTTAGGAAGGAAAAAAAATCTACTTTGTCCAAAACCCTTGCTGAGGATATGTGGGCAAAAAAATCTTTGTCCAAAATCCTTGCTGATGGTGAATATGTTGGCAATTTCTAGTCATTCCATTTAGTATTGAGATTAAAAGAGAGAGAGAGGAAAAAAAGAGAAATCTCACTTTTATTACTTTGAGAAATTAGTTGTTTAAAATATGTTGTTTTTACCCCTAAACAAATCTATGACAAAGCCAGCAACCACAGCAGTGCAGTTCTGATGAAGTGGGAGAAGAGGACCCTTGTCACAATTTCTATGCGGCGTCTTCTGTATAATCTGCTACCTGTTACTACTAGGTGGCTTCGGAGACTGGCTCTAAATCAGCTCTTCCCTAAACACACCTGAGAATGCCACTGCATGGAGCACAGTTTTATATGAGAGGTAACCAAAAATCAGAGACAAAGCCACTTCCAGTCATTCGAATGAAGCAGTGACAAAACCAGGAGATACCCAAGATCAAACAGTCATTCGCTGAGCTCTGAAGAACTGTGATTGGCTGTCCCAGATGTGTGTTGTGGGTTGAGCAGGGTACCTTCCACTCAAAGAAAACTGTTCAGAGGACTTCAAGACAGTTTTGTTCCCCAAACCATTTCCTCATCAAGATTGTAATTAATGCTGTCTGCTGCCTAAAACAGTAATGATAACTTAAGCCTCACTGGTAAAGATTGCCTTTCTGGGAAGAATTTCATCTGTGTTAAATGACTAATGAAGGTGATCTGTAAAGACCATCAGGGTGACTGTTGGACAGATGTTTCCACATGTGGTGGAGGTGCTGAAATGGCAGCCTGGGGTAATGGAAGGTACACTGGGCTTGAAGCTGCAAGGTCTGGATTCAATCCCAGCTCTGCTTCTACCATACAAAGAACGTATAAATAATTAGCTGTCACGTTGTATATGGAGACCTGTACATATGGAAGTGAGTATTAAGATAAATGATCACCGGAAAAAATGCTGTCACACAACAAATTTTGAACTTTATGTCAAGCCTTACATTTTTTTTTTTAATAGAGCAACATGAAACTGGTCTGCTATGAGCAGACCAGTCTTGCCATGAGCAAGAAGAAGATCATGTGATACAATCTTTTTTTTTTGAAATACCCATACAGGGGTGATATAAAGGAAGTGACTAGCCCTAGAAAAGTTGTGGCTTAGTAAAAGAACTAGACCCAATGTTTGACTTTCTATTCTAGTGCTTAAATAAAACCTCAATATTTATGTTAATGCTTTTGAGATCATTCATCCAACTTACAGCTTGAATACTCATTACAGGTAAATATATGAGGTCAGTGTTATGAAAAAGATCAGGATAAACTAAACTAAATGCAGTTCTCTTGTTTAAAGTACCAGAAGCCAATATATGCTAATGTTAAAAAGTGAAACTTTTGAAAGATTGTTGAGCGTCTTATTAACTTCTTGAAAGACTAGGAGTCGGGAGAGATGGGGAGCAGGGATGTTTAGGAGACCTGGCAAAAATGAGCACCATTTTCTCTCTATATCCTACCACCAATATGGCTCATGTGCTGCTTTTTATGGTATTACAGTTCTCCAGAACATAGAATCTAACTGATCCAATCAAGTCAGGTTTTCGCTCCAGGTTAAAAGTGACATGGCTGACGGTGTGCTGACAGGTAACACAGACGTGACAGCTGGGTCTCATCCCTGGGAGTCCTTAGAGATTAAAGAATCCTTATGACCTATGGAGCCCTTCTATAAAGGAGTCTAATCCAATAAAACATACTGCCTTCCTTTAATGAGCATCCTGTCTAACTGGGCTGAGGAGCATGGAAAATAAATAGTAACAAAACCCAAGAATTTATATGGCAGGATAGAAGCAACAGAAAGGGCTGTGTGAGCTCAAAGGGCCTCAAAACTGAGGGTCCAATGGATAAAATGCTTCTTGATAAGGGAATCACATTGACCCTTGTTCTCTCAAATTTTCTTGTTACTTTGAACACCGAAAATTTAGGTAAAAATACATTTTCGACTCTTCTCCAATTTTACTAAAAATAAAAAAAGAACATGGAAAATTATTCTGCGTAAGTAACATTTGAGAAAGTAGGAACAATGAAACAACTCCAATTTGCAAAAGCTACGTTTCCAAAGCTACTTTGAATAGAAAACTTCTTATCTATCCCTCTAGAGCAATGCCAGAGAAAATTAAAAGAAAAGTGTGGCACACAGTAAAACTATAAAGGAACAGGAAGAACTGACTCTATTTTGCAGAAAATAGGGTTGCAGCACACATGCAGTAGGTGGCGGACCCACAGGCGTCACAAAACACACTTTGAAAATCACTCTTCATGAACCAGGAGGACCTGTGAGTAATCGGTATTACAGAAATGCCTCAGACTCTGGCTTAAAGTGAGGTAAATGATTCAAGAATAAGGGATATGCCACTCATGTGATCAAATAAGTAAAATTTCACGAAAATTAGTATATAAGTGGAGCTCCCACTTCAGACATAAAGCATTCCCTTCCATTCTGATGCATTAACAGAAAGTTTTAGAGAAATGGGGAACATTATAATATTTTACTACCACTGGGTTTCTGCGTCTATCTATCATCCAACCTCCACTTTGTGAAAAACTTGTTTCCCTTCTCAAAGCCTCCCATTGTGCTCCCAGTACTAATGGAATAGATTCCAAATTCCTGAGACGATTTTAAGAACGCCGGTCACATGGATTCCTAACTATTTTTCTGTACTCCTTCCCACTACACTTCTACATGAGTGCTATATTTTTGTCACATTTTGCATTTTCACTCATTTTGATTTTGCTTGTGCTGATCTCACGCGTTAAATATTCTTTTCCATATAGTGTTTCAAAGTATAGGAATCACATGATCCCTTCATCTATGAAACTATTTTCCTTGATTAATTGCAATTTATATGTGCCCGTTTCCTTTCTTTATTTTTGTCCTTTCTATACTTTATTTTTTCTGGATATACAGTGAACTTTAACTTCCCTGAGCAGGCACTAGGGACTGTTCTGGAAAAAGAGAGATAGAGACTTTATATCATGGAGTTACATCACCAGCTTTGTGGCTTTCTTACTCATGCATTCTTCTATCCTGTACATGGTATCAGCTTATCAGAGATATATACAAAGTATACATATAATTATATATGCTTTTCAATTGAGGGGGGGATATAAATGACATTACTGAAATTATTTAGTAATTTTTCTTCTGGTTTAACAATGTCTCTTTCCATTGAAGGAGTGAAGAAATGTTTCAGTAAGCTTAAGGAAAACCAGTGCCTCTCAAAATCCAAGAGAGTTTTAAGTAACACACCTGTTGAAAGGAGAAAATACAAATGAGCTTCAGACCATGGGACTGGGGGTACAGAGTCCACCAGGAGTATCAGTTCATCTATTATTCCCTATTCTTTCTGCATTTTGGCTAATTGTCTCCATATGACAGAAAATATAGCCAAGATAGCTATATTTTATCCTACAGTTTCTGCATTGGAAGGAAGACTCAATATTTTATAGTTAAAAACTAGCCTAATAAGAATTTTCGTTTGGCCTCAGTTGGGCCAAATATCCACTCTTGAATGCCAGTAACCTTTGGACAGTGGAGTGGAAACACAGCAGAATGTGGCACCATCTTTTCTGGTCCTGTAGAATAAGGAAGGGCACTTCCCAGTAGAATGGGTTTCTTAGAGAATAACACCATAGGTGTCCATTAGAAGACCCACAGGGTCACAGAGCATCTTAAATAGAAACTCAACCTATACTAGAACTAAGCATGTCAAGGTAGATAAGGTAATTAATTTATCTGGCTGGGGAGGGTAGTTAGAGAGCAAACTTTCATAGAAATAGAAGCCTTCTGGATTTTTTTTATAATCCAAAGGTAATAACATAATGACCTTTATATTCATCAAAGAAAGCTCCCCTTAAAAAGGGCTAATCAAGTGAATAATTACACCCAGAGGATTTTTCCGAAACCAATTCTCTGCATGAGCCATACTCGAGTGCCTTGGCTATCCAACATCACCTGCTACGCTGGCCTACATAGGAACTAAATTCGATATAGCCTTTTATTCAATACATAGTCAATGTAATTTGAGTTAAATTGCCTACATTATTCCCTTATTTATATTTATACTTGTTATATGTCCCGCCATTGATTCTTCCTTAACTGTACAATTAAAATGTAGTCTGGGTGATGTTTGCTTCATAG
>CAUYTI010042368.1:0-14649 GCA_963575145.1 Galago senegalensis
CTTTCTGGAACTCATTCAACCCTGTTTTTATTCCAACCAACAATCCTCCTTCTTTCCCTTCTAAGAACTGCTAGTGATTTCCCAGATGGAATCTTACAGGTCTTCTGGGATGGTCTGGAAGGATGAAGTGGGAGACACAACACAAGATTTGTATGTCTCTGAAATGAGAATCCAGTTCTTCCCAGCAGACGATGTGTGATCACTGCTGTTCCTCCAACCACCATAGTCCACCCTAAGTCTTGATTTGTTCTTCAAGATTAGGCTTGTGCTTTTTTTATTCAATAAGCCAGCCTCTGCCTCTTCAGTGGGGGAATTCAAGCCATTAACATTTATTGAGAGAATTGATAAGTGTAGTGAAGTTCTATTCATCTTATTTTGTGAATGTTTATTGTATAGTTTTATCCTTTGTTCCATTGCAGAAGCTAAGTTTTGACCTTTAGCTTCTGGGTGTTTCCTTTGCTGGTGGTGCTTTGTGATGGTCAGTGTTGAGAATAGTTCTAAGTGTTTGATGTAGAGCTGGTCTTGTGGTGGTGAATTTCCTCAGTGTTTGCATATCCCCAAATGATTTTATTTCTCTATTAATTTTGAAGCTTTGTTTAGGAGCACACAGAATTCTGGGCTGAAAATTGTTTTGTTTAAGAAGGTTAATGGTGGTTGACCATTCTTTTTGGGCTTGGAAAGTTTCTGTTGAAAAGTCTGCTGTGACCCTAATGGCTCTGCCCCTGTAGGTCAGTTGGCTGCTTGAAGAATTTCTCTTTTGTCTAGACTTTGAACAGGTTCATTACAATGTGTCTTGGACACTTTCTGTTTGAGTTGAGATGACCCAGGTTTTGATATCCCTCTAAAAGGAGTGTATTGGAATTTTTAGTGAAACTTGGGAAGTTTTCATTCACAGTATTCTGCTGTAGGGCTTTTGTTGTTTGGAATGATCTTCTTCCCCTTCAGGGATCCCTATTATTCATATGTTTGAACACCTTGTGAAGTCCCATCGTTCTGTATGTGACTTTTCTGCTTTCTCTCTCTTATTTTCTGTGTCTTTGACTACATGAATTAACTCAAGAACTTTATCCTCTAACTCTGAGATTCTTCCATCTACATGGTTTAATCTATTTTTTTATACTTTCTACTGCACCTTTACATTCCCCGATTGTATCTTTTATTTCCTTAAGTGCTGCCGTAGCCTTCCTATAGTCTTCATGTCTCTCATCCATCTTTTGGTTAAGTTTTTCTACTTTCTCGCCCATTCCTCTTATTGTCTTTATCATCCATATTTTAAATTCCTTTTCTGTCATCTCCAGTAATTCCCTATAGGTGAAGCCCTCTGCAGTAGCTGCCTCATGTTCCTTGGAAAAGGTGCTCTGTTTTGGTTTTTCATGTTTCCAGAGTTTTTCTTTTGGTTGTTCCTCATGTGTGTTTTCTTTTTGTTCACTTCCTTTTCCTATTTTTTCCTTCTCACTTCCTTCTTTGCTTTAAATCCTATTTTATCCAAACTAATACAACTTTTTTTGGAAGGAAGTATGGAGAATCTTTAAAGATCTCAAATTAGACCTACCACTCAATCCTGAAATCCCATTACTGGCTGTCTACCCAGAAATTTAAAAAAATCATTTTATCATAAGGACATTTGCATTAGACTGCTTATTGCAACTCAATCTGCAATCACCAAAATGTAGAAATAACCTAAATGCCCACCAACCCAGGTAATGGATTAACAAGCTGTGGTATATCATGGAATACTATACATCCACTAAAAAAGATGGAGACTTTACATCTTTTGTATTAATCTGGATGGATGTGGAACACATTATTCTTAGTAAAGCATCACAGAACTGAAGAAATAAGAATCCTATGTGCTCAATTCTGATATGAGGACAATTAATGTCCCAGTATATGATGGGGGAAGGGGGATGGGTAGAGCTGAGAAAGGGAGGGGTTTAGGGTGTCATGGTGTATGTCACACCCCTTAATGTCCCAACACATGGTGGAGGAAAGGGGATGGGGAGAGCTGAGAAAGGGAAGGGTTTAGGGTGTCACAGTGTGTGGCATACCCTTTTGGGGCAGGACACAATTATAAGAGGAACTTTAACCTAAAAACTGCAATCAGTGTAACTTAATTCTTTGTGCCCTCAATGAATCCCAAACAATTTTAAAAAAATCCCTTTTCTTAGAGCTTAAGTGGCGAAGTAGGCTCTTGGTATAAGGCCAAAAGGAAGAGAAGGGTAAAGAACAAGCAGGGAGAAAGAAGAGGAAAAGAAGGAGGGAAGAGAAAAGAATTAAAGAAAAAGAAAACGTAGGAAAAAAGGAAGAGGGATGAAAGAAATGAATTGAAGAACAGCAGAGAAGGAGGACAAGAAAAGAGAATGAGAGTGAGAGGAGAAATGGTATTGTTCAGATAGTGTAAGGCCGTGCCTGTAAATCAAGGATTTGGGGCGGCTGGGCTGGGTGGGTCCCTCAAAATCAGGAGCTCCTTACCAGCCTGAGCATAGCCAGACCCTATCTCTGACAAATATAGGAAGAAAAAAGAAAGAGAAAAAACAAAAACAAGAAAAAAAAAAAGAAAGAATAAATTAAAAATAAAAAGAAAAATTCAGCAGTGTGGATTTGCCAATACTGTCTTCCCAAGGTCAAAGGTAGAAGGACTCCTTAGGCCACAATCTCTTGACCTCCTTGAGGCAGACCACTGCCATGAGGTTGAGATACTGTAACCAAAATACAGGAGCTCTCTTGCTCTTTATGAAAGTAAAATGGAAATTAAGAATAGAGTCAATCAAACAAATTAGCCAAACCAAACCAAACCAAAACAAAACAAAATAGCTCAAATAGGGCTTGGCGCCTATAGCTCAACTGGCTAAGGCGCCAGCCACGTACACCTAAGGTGGCGGGTTTGAATCCCCAGCCCGGACCCGCCAAACAACAATGATGGCTGCAACCAAAAAATAGCCTGGTGTTGTGGCAGGCGCCTGTGGTCCCAGCTACTTGGGAGGCCGAGGCAAGAGACTCGCTTGAGCCCAGGAGTTTCAGGTTGCTCTGAGCTGTAATGCCACAGCACTCTACCCAGGGGGACAGCTTGAGGCTCTGTCTCAAAAAAAAAAAAAAAAATAGCTCAAATAGCCTAAAACAGCAACAACTTCACCAACAAGGAAAAGAAAAGAAAAAAAAGACTAAAAAAATATATCTATTGCAGAAGGGAGCAGCAACTTTGACGGGATTGTATGTGTGTGTGTGTATGTGTGTGTGTGTGTGTGTGTGTGTGTGTGTATATATATATGTAATGTCTTGCCAGGACACCAGGTGGCGCTGTAGTTTAGGAGGCAGACAACACACCTAGGAACCACCCTCTAGTTTCCTAGTAGGACAGGTCCTGTTTTCCTGACTTAGTTGCCCTTGGAGAGTGCCTGATTTTTTTTCTCAGCATTTACCGCTGCCTGGTTGGGGTCTTAAAGCTCTCCAGAATCATTAGGAGGCAAGTCTCACAGTGTCCGCTGACAACAATTCCCCAGGGGTGTGGGAACCACTCAGCTTGCCCCAACAGTGGACGCCCACCTTGGCAGGCAGGACGGAGTCAGCTATGCTTTAGGCCCCTGGAGATAGATCTACTCAAAGGCGGTTGCCCCGGTGGTATAGCCCGGACTGTGGTCTTCGCGGTCCCTGTGTAGCTTTTCCCTCGGCAGCCAAGCCAAAGGTAAATCTACTCCACCCCGTATTTAAACCTATTTTGTTCTAGTCTGAGCGGTCTTCTAAACTTTCTACTCCACGTGTGGGCTCCCTGGAAATCCTCAAACTGTAGGAAGGCTTCCTCCCCCTCCTCACACCTCTGTGGGGGAGGTGCTGGCTGAAGCCAGTTCCCAGGCACTTGCCTACTCAATCTGTCCTCCACAGCTCCAGGTCTTCTTGTCTCCTGTAGTCCACCATCGTCTCTACGTGACCCCCACGTAAGGACTGCAGGTATGTTCCCCATGCCAAATATGGTTGGGTTCTGTTATTTTCTCCTGCCGTGCCAGGAGAAGCCAGCCGAGAGAGTCTTCTAGTCTGTTATCTTGCTCTGCCCCCTCCATTTTCTTCCTTTTCTAAAAAACAAACTGCAGCCGTTTTAGTGGGTATGAAAATAGTATCTCATTTTGTTTTTATTTACATTTTCCTAATGATTAATGATGTTGAGCTTCTTTTCATGTCATTTTTGGCCATTGTTTATCTGCCTTAGAAGTGTCTATTCAGATAATTAGGTTATTTTAATGGGGTAATTTGTCTTTTTATTATTGAATCTTAAGTATTTTTATATATTCTACGTACATATCAGATACATTTAAGTATTTTCTCCCATTCTGTAGCTTGTTTTCACTTTCTTAATATGTCCCCAGAAATAGAAAAGTTTATAATATTGATGATGTCCCATTTATGTATAATTCTTTTATTTTTTTTTTGAGGTGGAGTCTCACTCAGTTGCCCTGAGTAGAATACTGTGGTGTCATCACAGCTTACAGTAACCTCAAACTCTTAGGCTCAAGACCTCCTCTTGTCTCAGCTCCCCACCAGTAGTTGGGACTACCAGTGCCTGCCTGGCTAGGTTTTTTTTTTTTTTTTTTTGAGACAGAGACTCACTTTGTTGCCCTTGGCAGAGTGCCATGGTATCACAGTTCACAGTAATCTCTAACCTTGGGCTTAAGTATTCTCTTGCCTCAGCCTCTGAAGTAGCTGGGAGTATAGGCACCTTCCACAATGTCCAGCTATTTTTAGAGATGAGGTCTGGCTTTGACTCAGGCAGCCCACCTGCCTCAGTCTCCCAGAGTGCTAAGATTATAGGGATGAGCTACTGCATCTGGCTTTTTTTTTTTTCTATTTTTATTAGAGAAGGGGTTGTGTCCTTGCTCAGGCTGTTCTCAAACTTCTGAACTCAAGGGATCCACCTACCTCAGCCTCCCAGAGTGATAGGATGACAAGTGTGAGCCACCATGTGTGTCCCCATTTATGTATCATTCTTTGGCCACCTGTCATATCTAAGAAACCCATGCCTAATGCAAGTTCAGGAAGATTTGTACCAATGTCTTCTTTAAATTTTTTTTTTTTTTGAGACAGAGTCTTACTTTGTCCCCCTCGGTAGAGTGATATGGCGTCACAGCTCACAGCAACCTCCAGCTCTTGTGCTTAGGTGATTCTCTTGCCTCAGCCTCCCGAGTAGCTGGGATTACAGGTGCCTGCCACGATGGCTGGATATTTTTTGTTGCAGTTTGGCTGGGGCCAGGTTTGATCCCACCACCCTCTGTATATGGGGCTGGCGCCCTACTCACTGAGCCACAGGCACTGCCCCTTTTAAAGGGTTTTTAGCTTCTAAGTTTTAGTTATACATTTGGGTAATTGATCCATGTAAAGTTTATGTGTATGGTATGAGTTAAGGGTCCAGCTTGATTATTTTGCTAGTGCATATCCAGGTGTCCTAACACTATTTGTTGAAAAGTCTTGGGACCCTTGTCACAACCAAATTGATCACAAATATTTATTTACTTAATAGAAATATTAAATAGAAAATGATTTTAATTTTAAAGTTCTATGGCAATCCGAACATGTTCATGTTAAATACTAGAGTAAAATGTACAAGGTCTCAAAAATTCCTCCTATCAATTCTTTCTCTGGCAGTGTTTGGAAGTTTTGCTTTATTAACATGAAGAAATAAACCAAGAAAGAGAAAGACACTGTGTAAGACCCAGAAAACAACGACTACTGCAGAGCATGATAAGGGGAAGTCCTAGGAAGATAATTATGTTATAGGCTATGAGAATAACTTGCCCACTTTGTATCAGGGGAACAGAGATCTCTGAGAGGGAAGTCTTCAGGGGGAATATGGAACCAGCAGAGTGTTAGATGGATCAGAGTGTTTGGAAAAATTATTAGTAGCCATTTTGCAAAACTATTAGATTATGTGAAGAAAAAATCATTAGAAATATTGAAATCTCAAATAATGAAATACTGAAGCAGTTATTAACTTCAGTAAAAAAATCAAAAGACAACTATAATACACTACTTTGCTAAGCAGTGAGCAATTGGCATAGTCACAATTTGTGTAATATAATATAGAAACCAGAAGAAACAGCTAAAATCATAGAAAATTTTTGCTTTTCAAGAGGGTGATAGGGAATGGTGAGGCATAGAACAGTCTCGGTATTATTTTATGTTCAACTATTGTATTTATTACTATGATAAAAAATGTTATTTGTTAACTTCCAAGTGAACAAGAAGAACAAAGAGACCACCATGGCATAATGTGGCCCAACTACAAACTTAGACTTCACCTTTGGTTATCAGAGATTGGCTTCTATCTGGGCGAAGTATATGACAGAGAGGGAAGGGCTTTGAGCTTTCTAGATGCCAACCTCTGATGATGTGAATTAATGTGTGCAGGTGGCTTTCAACTGGCCAGCTAATTTCTGCAATATAGGAAATGACTGTAATTTCTGTTTCTGCATCTGGCCTCAAAAGAGAAAGTGGCCCCAATTGCCTATTGAATTTATGGAGATGAGATCTCAAGTATCTTAGGATAATTGTTGGATGAAGGGACAGCCTTTGCCAGAAAAGCAATTTTAGTACTTTCCCCTCTCATAAGGTACTTTCAAACAATTTTTCTATTTAATTTTTTTAAAGTACCATACCTTATAAAACCTCCATTCTCACTGTGACTGGCATCTCTTTGTTAATGCGTTTTAGCTCCCATCCTAGTCTACAGGTTCACCAAAACAGGGTTCTATGTATCTAGCTTCCATTCTTATTTACCCTGCTTTATAGTTATGTGTTTGTTTTTCCACCTAGGCCCTAAGTAAATCTCTTGTTCATGATGATCGTGATATGTGTCTGTGCCCCTTTTTTCTGTTCCTGCTATCTTTTATCATCTCCGTAAATCATTTTTGTGGTTGTTTTGCTGTGAATTCCCACATTTTTCTCTCCATTGTCCATTCATTTAAGAAGTATTCATTGAGCCGCTATAATATGCATTAAAACATGACACTCCCCGAGACACAGGCTCTTAACAGTCTAATTGAGGTGACATACAAATGATGAATAGAAATACTAATTAACTATAGTTAATGATGTAATGACAAAATTATTTCTATACACGATGAATGCTACAGGATTAAAAAATAAAGGTAATACGTGCTCATTGTAGGAAATTGGCAAAGTACAGAAAGTATTAAAAAGAAGATATGAAAATTGAGTCAGACTGTCTAGATTTGAATTCTACCTCTCTCATTATTAGTGCTATAGCTGTAAGCAAGTTGCTTAACCTCTCTGAGCTCCACTTTCTTTACCCATTAAATGGGGATGATATTATTACTTTCCTACCTCAGAGGGTTAACAGGCGTACCACAGAGCCTAAGAAACGTAAGTGGTAGTAATCGCAGCTGTCATTACCACCAACATCAGCCTTGGCACCTGGCCTTCAAGTATTTTTTTCTGGCATGTATTTCACGATTCTTAATTGTGGTTTGACATGTTTTTCTCCATGCTTCCATTTTTTTCTAGTTTGGTGCTTTATTTTCTAAGCTTGTTAATGCCATTCCCCTTTCTTTAACATTTTCTCTAATTTCTCTTTTTCCCTCTCTTTTATTTTTGGAGACAGAGTCTCAGTGTATCACCCTCGGTAGAGTGCCGCCATGTCACAGCTCACAGCAACCTTCAACTCCTGGGCTTAGGTGATTCTCTTGCCTCAGCTTCCCAAGTAGCTGGGACTATAGGCACCTGCCATTACGCCCGGCTATTTTTTTGTTGCAGTTTGGCCGGGGCCAGGTTTGAACCCACCACCCTCCAAATATGAGGCCGGAGCCCTACCCACTGAGCCACAGGCGCAGCCCTCTAATTTCTCTTGTTGCCCCTCCTCCTCCTCCTCCTCTTATTTATTGAGACAGAGTCTTATTTTGTCACCCTTGGTAGAGTGCTGAGGCTTCATAACTCACAGCAACCTCAAACTCTTGGGCTCAAGCAGTTCTCTTGCTTAAGCCTCCCTAGTAGCTGGGACTACAGGCCCCTGCCACACCACCAAGCTATTTTTTTTTTTTTAGCAGGCCCAGGCTGGGTGTGAACCCGCCAGCCATGGAGCATGTGGCTAGTGCCCTAACCACTGAGCTACAGGCACCTTTCTGTTTTTCTATCTGTAATTTTCCTTTCCTCCCAATGTTTGGTAAGTAATCTGAGAGGCAAAAAATATTTACTGAGTTGCTACAAAATATAGGTACTATGATAAGTCACAGGGAGAGTGGAAATAGAAGGAAACCATTCTTTTTCAGCAAAATTGCTTACATAGAAAGACAGCTCTGTAACAGGAAACCAGAGACTTGGCCTTAGTTCTTAGCTCTATTACTCTCTAGGTGTGTGACCTCCTTCAGTTTCTCATTTGAACAAATGGGTACATGAATGCCTGCCCTACACATGTCATTAAGCTGTGGTTGATGAATGTCAGTGAGCTTTGTCAACTAGATGCATGGAAGAAATGATCAATACCCAGGTTTAGAGAGAAACTGCTTCCTACCTTCTTTATTCCTGGGCAGAACAGACTGTTATTTATTTTATTTTAAAATTTCTTTTCTTTTCTTTTTTTTTTTTTTTTTTTTGAGACAGAGCCTCAAGCTGTTACCCTGGGTAGAGTGCTGTGGCATCACAGGTCACAGCAACCTCCCAACTCCTGTGCTCAAGCAAGTCTCCTGCCTCCACCTCCCAAGTAGTTGGGACCACATGCGCCGGCCACAATGCCTGGCTATTTTTTGGTTGCAGCCATCATTATTGTTTGGCAGGGCCAGGCTGGATTCGAACCTGCCACCTTAGGTGTATGTGGCTGACACCTTAGCCACTTGAGCCACAGGCGCCGAGCCTAAAATTTCTTCTTGAAGAAAACTTACCTTCACTCATTTTGTCACGAATAGTTGACTCTGATCAGAATGACCCTTAGGCTTGACTGGTTTAATACAGGAAAACAGCAGAACATTTGGTGTTAGAAATCTTATTATAAAAAGGAAATGTTGCCCTCTGTATAAATGAGCTGGAATCCTTGCACCAGCTTGTTTGCCACACACAACTGGAATTCAGTAGCCCTTGGTCTGGACTGAAAAATTGATGTATTATTTATATTGGAGAGTAATTACTCTCAGACATTTTAAAAACATAAAGATCAAATGAAATTAATATCTGCTTGGATTTTGCTAGGTTTTAAAGTTTACTTTTTCTAGCATAAAAAACAATGTCTTAGTTTTTTTTTGTTGTTGTTTGTTTTTTAAGACAGAGTCTCACTCTGTTGCTCTGGGTAGAGTACCATGGCTTGATAGCTCACAGCAACCTCAAACTGTTGTGCTCAAGAGATCCTCTTGTCTCAGCCTTCTTTTTTTTTTTTTTTTTTGAGAGGAAGCCTCAAGCTATCCCCCTGGGTAGAGTGCCATGGCATCACGCTCACACTCACAGCAACCTCCAACTCCTGGGCTCAAGCGAGTCTCCTGCCTCAGCCTCCCAAGTAGCTGGGACTACAGGCGCCCGCCACAACACCCGGCTATTTTTTGGTTGCAGCCATCATTGTTGTTTGGCAGGTCCGGGCTGAAGATTCGAATCCGCCATCTTAGGTGTATGTGGCTGGCGCCTTAGCCGCTTGAGCCACAGGCACCGAGCCAAGGGCTTTACTTTTAAACACTAGGCAAAACCCACAAGGTTTTTTAGATTAGGAAAAACAAAACATTCATATACCCTTCAACAATCATTAAATTAAGCAAACGTGTATTTGTTAACTTACTAATGGAATGATGAAACTTTGTGTTAGTTCCAAAAAATACCGACGGAGAATAACACTTTGAGCCTCAGAAGGACGTTTCTGTTGTACACCCTGAAAAGAGTAAACAATGAAACCTATATTCTAGTGAGAATATAAAACAATGGATATTTATCAAGTTTAACTACTATGTAAATATATGTTTATACTTGATATAAAAAATAGAACTTAATTTTAAAATAATTTAATTTGAAGCTCATGGTGCAATATCCTGTAAAAAGAATCTTTAGAGCAAAGCATAAGACACTTTAGTTTAAGGAACACTGTTCCATATCATATTTTTAAATATAAGTACTCAATGAAGACAAGATGATCTTTATTTCATATTTGCTATATTAATACTATTTACATTTTTTAAAAAATGTTAACTATCCCCTACTGTTAAATGTTAAGCTACCTCATAGTAGAACATATGACACTTTCACTATTACTCCCAAATTTCTAGAAAAACAAGCTATCTGTATAGCTGTAGCCCCAATATTCAAGCTCATAACTGCTGCTACTTCTCCTGATTTTTATGAAGCGTTGGTTAAAAAAAGAAACCCCATTTCACATTACTATACAGAAAGCAAAAACTGCCTAATGAAATACATACTTGAATAAGAAAATTTAAACTAATAATGTGAGAAAGTAATTACCTTCTGTAATTGTTTTATGATATCTTCATCTCTATTCAGATATGGCTTATAAGAGGTATAAACTCCTAAGAAGTAAAGAAGAAAAAAGTTAAGAGAAAAACCCATCCATATAAGTATATATTGAAAAATTAATAGGGCGGTGCCTGTGGCTCAAAACGTTAGGGCGTTGGCCCCATATGCCGGAGGTGGCGGGTTCAAACCCAGCCCTGGCCAAAAAAGAAAAAAAAAATTAATATATTAACTTTAAAAGTCAATACCAGGTTTAGAATCCAGAGTCTTTAGGTTCTTCAATTTTTTCACTTTAACCTGCTTGGGAATTTCACCTGAAAGAAACAGCGTAAAGATTTTATAATTGTTATAATCATACACACTACAAACCTGGGATTTTGTAAGATTAAAATTATAACTTAGTCAGGGATACTATAGTCAAAGCATTCTTCCTAACATCAATTAATATTTAAGAGTTCGTTCCTGGTATTTTGAAACTAGATAAAGAGAATACTGGATTATTATAACAGTACAAATACAATTCATGTAAATTATATAAAATAGATATCTGATCTTTTTTTTTTAAAGAGACAGTCTCACTTTGTCGCCCTCAGTAGAGTGATGTGACATCACAGCTCATAGCAACCTCCAACTCCTGGGCTTAGGCAATTCTCTTGCCTTAGCCTCCCGAGTAGCTGGGACTACAGGCGCCCGCCACAGTGCATGGCTGTTTTTTGGTTGCAGTTCGGCCGGGGCCAGGTTTGAATCCACCACCCTTGGTATATGGGGCCAGCTCCCTACTTACTGAGCCACAGGCACCGCCCTGATCTTTCATTAATATCTATCAATACTTAATTTTTTTCCCTTTTGTCATTCAGCCTGTAATTTAAAATCTATTTGCTGGGCTTGGCTCCTGTAGTTCAGTTCATAGGGCGCCAGCCACATACACCAAGGCTGGTGGGTTCAAGCCCAGTCCAGGCCTACTAAACAACAATGACAACTGCAACAAGAAAATAGCCAGCTATTGTGGCAGGTGCCTGTAGTCCCAGCTACTTGTGAGGCTGGGGCAAGAGAATCACTTAAGCTCAAGAGTTTGAGGTTGCTGTGAGCTATGACGCCATAGCACTCTACCAAGGGTGACATAGTGAGACCCTGTCTCAAAAATAAATAAATAAAATAAAATAAAATCTATTTGAATACATAAAATTTACATTTTATGAGCCAAATAAGAATAAAATAATAAAATACCCTTTAGGAGTAAATGAAATAGATAGCAATTCCTAATGACTATACAAATATACTCTTCAAAGGTTTTTTTCTGGTATCTCACCAAATGCTGCTTTTGCATTATAGAAACATACACCACCACCAAGTGGTGACAGTGTGCAACAGCATACCTCTGAGCCACCAATAGACAAGATGCCTGAACAGGCTGCTGCATTGAATAGCTTAGGTAGTTTATGCAGTAGCCCTGATCTCAGAGACAAAGAAAGCTAAAACCTAAACAACTCTTACAAAAGGCAGAAACAATGCCGTGAGATAAACATTTAAAACTATCATGAGCACACCTAACTTAACAGATTTTCCTTCTCTTTTTCTCTGCCTTCCCTTTCTGCATAAATCGAAAAAACTGTAAGACTCCTAGCACTTTAGGAAGCCAAAGTGGGTAGATTGCCTGAGCTCATGGGTTTGAGACCAGCCTGAGCAAGAGCAAGACCTCATCTCTAGGCATTGTGGCAGGCATCTGTAGTCCTAGCTACATGGGAGGCTGAAGCAAGAGAATCACTTGAGTCCAAGAGTTTGAGGTTGCTGTGAGCAATGATGCAATGGCACCTACCGAGGGCAACAAAGTGAGACTGTGTCTCAAAAACAAACAAACCAAAAAAAAACCTACAAGACTATCTGCAGATTATATAACTCAACTTTCTAAATTTACAAAATATCTCCGTTTAATCATTATATAGATCAAACTGGTAGTTATGGTATAAATAAGGATGGGATTATAGGAATAGGGAAGAAGGAAAGAGCTTTTATGTAAAAAGTTAAATAAATAAGCATGAAGAACATGTTGCTTAAAGAGTTGTGGATAATAGTACAGATGGGAATAGCCACCATTTACTAAAGATTTCCTCTAAGCCAGTCTCTGATCTAAGAACACTGCACAAATTATCACATTTAATCTTCACAATAAAAGTATGTTTATGATGGCCATTTCACAGATAAAGAAACTAAGGCATGGACAAAAACGGATATTTACCTGGTACACACCAGAAACAACTGATTACTGCCATCATCTATTCTCATGAATCAGTGCCCTATTAAGACAGGTTGTTTGCTCTGTCATAACTAAACACAGCAAATACCTTGTCTAAGGGCACACAGATAATATGTAGAGATTAGGATATTAAACAGGACAATCTAACTTGAGAGCTGTCACCTTCACCACTACACTGTAACTGGAATGGAGAATATGCTAAAATGGGCAGGAGATGAAGCTAGCAAGGTTTTCAAGGGTCAGAGTAAAAGGAACTATAGGCCAAGTGTGGTTGGTGGCTCGTGTCTGCAATCCTAACATTTTGGGAGGCCAAGACAGAGGATTGCTTAAGACCACACATTCAAGATCAGCCTGATCAACATAGTGAGACCCCATCTCTACTAAAATTTTTAAAAATTATTTGGGCACAGTGGTACATGCCTATAGTCCCAGATACTTGGGGGCCTGAGGCAGGGGGATCATGTGAGCCCAAGAGTTTGAGGTGGCTGTGAGCTATGATGATGCCACCGCACTCTAGCCCAGGCAACAGGGCAAGACCCTGTCTCCAAAAAAAAAAAAGGAAACATAATGATATATAAAGTAACTAAGAGATTGAAAGCATGGGCCTACAGGGAATAATAAATAACAAGAGTATGATCACATGGTCAAACCTGCATTTACATACTCACTGCCACCAGGTGGTGAGGAGAAGTTTGAAGTGTAACAAAGAAAAGACTAGAGGATAAAAATGTAGTCATTGTGTTCTACTGCTCCTGGGGTAAAAACAGAACCAAAGCAAGGCATACGCAGATGAAAAGAGAAGATAGGAAACTACTGGAGCTCTGTTGAGGAGATATACCTGATAGGCTTTTGAGACAGACTGAGAGAAAAGGAGAGCCCAGAAAAATGAAGTTTTCTGAAATGTTTTTCATTCACTAGCCCAATTTGCCTTGTCAATTTATTCTGTCTATTCCCATGTAATAATTCTTATGAGAATCCCTTCCATCTTGAATCTAATCTTGTGTTTTTGCTTTGTAGAAGAAGTTTGGGGTAGCTTGCTATCACAAGATCTATAAGACTTTCCTTTAATAAATGCAGAATTCATACATATTTAATTTAGATAAATTTAAGTCATCTATCTGCTTTTGACTCTATAAACCCAAGGAATATAAAATATCAAAACCCTAATGGTTTGAATAAGTCTAAGTACTAATGTGCTTGTTTTCTGCTTCCTTTTACTCCAAGTCACAAAGAACTTACAACTCCACTATCCACCAGTGCTATTTATTACAACATATTATTTCCTGAAACTCACTATGAAAAAGGAACTGAATACTAGGAAGAATAATTCTGCAGTTGGTTTCATATATTCTTTACATACAGTAAGTACTTGGTAATAATGAAGCTATGTAGTGACTTATACTGCTTTTTTTGTTTGTTTGTTTTTGAGGTTTTTGTTTTTTGAGACAATTTCACTTGTCAACCTGGGTAGATAGCATCATCTCACAGCAACCTCAAACTCTTGGGCTCAAGTGATCATCTTGCCTCAGTTTTTCTTTTCCTTTTTTTTTTTAGAGATAGAGTCTCACTTTATCGCCCTTGGTAGAGTGCCATGATGTCATAGCTCACAGCAACCTCCAACTCCTGGGCTTACGCAATTCTCTTGCCTCAGCCTCCCGAGTAGCTGAGACTACAGGTACCCGCCACAACACCCAGCTATTTTTTGTTGCAGTTTGGCCAGGGCCGGGTTCAAACCCACCACCCTCGGTATATGAGGCCAGCACCCTACCCACTGAGCCAAAGGCCCTCCCTGCTTCAGTTTTTCATTTTTACTAGAGATGGGGTCTCATTCTTGCTCAGGCTGGACTCGGACTCCTGAGCTTAAGCCAGCCACCCACCTCAGCCTTCCAGAGTGCTAGGATTACAGGCATGAGCCGCTCCTGGCTCCATATCTGTTTTTTTTTTTTTTTTTTTTT
>CAUYTI010042369.1:0-14380 GCA_963575145.1 Galago senegalensis
CGCCTGTGGTCCCAGCTACTTGGGAGGCGGAGGCAAGAGACTCGCTTGAGCCCAGGAATTGGAGGTTGCTGTGAGCTGTAATGCCATGGCACTCTACCCAGGGGGACGGCTTGAGGCTCTGTCTCAAAAAAAAAAAAAGAAAGTATACTTTCTACAAACAAGCAAGCAAACGTCTTCCCATTTTATCCCACGGGAGAGACCCTCTAAAAACTGGAACTCCTTCCCCTACTAGGGTGCCATGGCACTCTCCTGCCAGGCATAAATCTGTATAAAACTGTATGTATTCTCTACCTGCAATTCTGAACTCCTAGCACTCCCCTCCACTCTCACCCTAAGGTCTGGAAGCCTGTCCCCAGATTCTTGGGCATTTTCTCAAGAGGTGTGGACAGGGCATGGGCTCTTGTAGGTGTATGCTAATTCTGTGGCATGAGGGTAAAGAGAAGACAGTGGACTGAAGGAACCATACGGGAAAGGGAGAGGCAGTGCCCCCCAGCACAGAGCACCACCAGCAGCAGCAGGAAAAATAGGGCTCATACCCCTGGGGATATTTTGGAGAGACGCTCACTGTCTCTCTGGGCAACAGAGGAAGCTGGGCATCTTTTCCTGTGGCAGACACTGGTGGAACAGATCTGGAATTGTAACGCAGGCCCTGTAAGCAAAGAGTATGCCTGAGGTGGTACCTGCCTGGGTGGAGCACAGCAGGGATAGAGAATAGCAGTAGGCAACCCTACTCAAGGTCTATTTCAGCTCTTCTTAAAGGTTTTGACCTAGAGTGAATATATCCCCTCACCTTACTCCTTAATG
This sequence comes from Galago senegalensis, assembly GCA_963575145.1. NCBI lineage: Eukaryota > Metazoa > Chordata > Mammalia > Primates > Galagidae > Galago > Galago senegalensis. The sequence continues at coordinate 805 of CAUYTI010042369.1, forward strand.
CTGTTGTGTAGGTAAACATTTGTACAATTGTTCAGCCATATTTCTCAGGACTCTGGGCAGCCAGCCCTCACTGTTGGTCCATGTTACTTAATTCCTGCATTGACTCTTTCCCCTGGCTTTCTGCAACTCTGCCCAGACTCCCTGATAATTCTTGCCCTGACTTTTCCCAACTGCCGACTTCTTAACCCTTGCTTATTCTGGTCCTGCCTTTTTACTCCCCCTCCTAGCAAGTTCTGGCCTTAGCTCACATTCATTGTCTTTTTCTGGGGAACTGTCCTTTAAAAAGTTCTATATTTTGTGAGACTAGGAGTACCTCAAAGAATGTGTCATATCTGCCTCTGTGGACTAGTTGTGGATAGGAGATTTTCCTACCACTCATGAGGCCAAAAACAGAGGCTTACCCCTGTGTTTATTGTTGTTGGGTTTTTTCCCTGAATTAGAATTTTTATTTATCAACAAAATTTAAAGCTATGAAGTTGAGCACATCTTTTTTTGTAATAATCAAAAGAGAGGAGCTTAGTGATCCATCATGGTGCATAGATTTCATCTTTCATAAAACTCCAACAGATTGGTCTTGGCCTCCTGTAATGCTAGTTGAAAAGGCTTGGTGGAAACAGGCCATGATCGAGTAGCATTGTCCTCTAGAGGTATAATGCATGGACTTCACAGCTCATCCCCGAACATCATTTATTCCAAACTATGGACTTCACAAATGTGAGAAATAAAAATCAGCTCAATTAATGAACTTGCCTGAGGTTGCACAGTAAAATAATGGCTGCTAAGATGGCTGGAGAAGGGCTTTAAAACTCCTGGTCACACCACATGTGGGGCACCACATGAGAGTTCTCTGTCCGCTTCCCTGCTCCTGTCAATGATACTGTTGACTATTCAGGAACACCTGGCCAACACCTATAACTCAGGCTATTCATTTCAGTCTTTCATCTCTAACAGATGAATCTGCCATTTCACTCTGTAAAATAAGCCACAGCTTTCCTTTCCTCGCCTATCTCTTTATATCATTGCAGTCAAGGACATCATCTCAACCTAGGTTTCCATGAATAGGTCTTACAGTGCCATATGCCCAGTGTGGTGGGTTTGAACCCAGCCCTGGCCAAACTGTAACAAAAAATAGCCAGGCATTGTGGCAGGCACTTGTATTCCCAGCTACTTGGGAGGCTGAGGCAAGAGAATCACCTAAGCCCAGGAGCTGAAAGTTGCTGTGAGCTGTGACGCCATAGCACTCTACCAAGAGCAATAAAGTAAGACTCTGTCTCTAAAAAAAAAAAAAATAGTAAAACTTGGATAAATGTATTAAACTATTTAATACCACTTAATACAGACAGGAAGAGTTGCAAGGGCATGAGCCTTCTTGCTGGAAGGATCTCATTTAAGTCCAATGCTGATGACCAATGCAACATCGGGGCAGGTGACTCACCCTTCAGCCTGCTAGGACCCATGTACCAACCATGTACGTGCCAGTGAAAGTGAGACTGAAGGGGATAAAGTATCTAGTGCTTGAGACATGTACCCTTTTCCTACACTCAACCATTCTGAATTCAAACTGATTATTTGTTTGTCTCAAGTTCCCCCCTCCAAAGTCAATCCCAAGGCACAGAATCCTGCATCTGAATGTCCCTTTCAGGCTCCAGCCTGAGGACACGCAGCCCCGCCCCACCTAATTGCTCATAGTGTGGTAACGTTTTCTGGTCTCATGTGCCTGACAAAGCCTACTCAGCCTGTAACTACATCCCTCCTTATAATTTAAGAAACTGGTATTTAATAAGCACTGACACTACCCAAACTGTTATTAAGAATGAATCACTAGAAACCTTTGTTTTCCACTATTTAGAGTTCAGATGGGAATAGTCAAGCATAAAGATACTCAATACACAAGGCTTTAGCCCAGAAGGAAATTTTTTTCTCTGAAAATTAAGGGCTATTTGGCTATTTTAAAAGCTAAAAATAAATGTAGCTTAGTAGTTCCAAATACCGTTTGTGGTAGTCCAGCTCCAAGGCCATTTTGGTTTGAAAATAAGGTACATTTGGCAAGCAATTAGGCTCCAAAAGGACCTAATTGCATTTTCTATTTTAAATAACAAAATAAAAAGCAAAGTATTTTGATTAAAAATTAAAAGCTGCATAAAAAATATTCATGCATTTTCATAAGGATAATTAAATAGTAACCTAGGCAAGGCCTAAGAGATCTTTTCAGCCACAGAAAATTACCCAACCAATCACAGTATTTTCCCAAACATTTCAGAAACCAACATGTTGCATGTACTCAAACAAGTACCTAAGTCAGGATAAAAATCAGGTTGAGGCCTCACACAGAACCTCTGTTCACTACTACACAAAATGAACTGAACAAATGGTTTCTGTCTGCTAGAAGCTTACCAGTGAAGGAAGAGATTCAGAACATGGATTAAACAAATATAAATTAAATAGTAAAGCAATGAAGTAATTTAAGTGTGTTTTGATAATAAACCATTCTAAGCTGGGTTATAACATTTGCTTAACCTCCAAGTCAGGCATGACTATGTCCCCATGGCCTGGCCCATCCCACACACACTAAATCACGTCAGCTCGAGGATGCTAACCCCTTCCCCACTACTGTACCTTCCCTCCATCCCTGGAACCCAGCTGCCTGTGCAGTAACTCCTCACTACACCCACACACCGAACCATTCTTCACTGGCGCCTGGCACCTGACCCCTGACTGTCCTCTGCAGCTTTGTGTCTTGTCCAGAGAGCTCCCAGGCTTCACAGGGCTGCAGCATGTTTTGCCGACAGCTCTTGCCCCTCTGCACACCTGCCGTCACCTGCCTGTCCACTCACACATAGGCTTGCTCGGCTCTGCACACCAAGTCTGCTATGTCACATGCCCTCCACCCCCTCCCAGCCACCAGCCCTGCTCCTCTCTGAGTCTGGCAGCCCCTTCTGCAGAGCCTTCCTGATGCCCCTGGAGACCTGGGCCACCTCTCTCTGTACCCCCCTCATGCTTATAGGACACCTACCACTGAACTGTACTTAGTAGAAAACTAAGCCACAAAAGCATTGCACTAGGCCATGGCAGCAGGTCTGGGGTGACAAGCACCTGGCATTGACAGTGACACTCCTAACAGTGGGATACAGGTACCTAGCCTAAGGCCTCAGCACCCAATAAAGAAGACAATTTCCACCACTAATACCAAACACAACATACATATATCACGCATTACATACATGTCACATTGTACACACAAAACACACATCACAACATACATAAAACATTCATATCACACTATACACACCCCACAGAACACAAAACACACACATCACACCACATGCACACAACACAAGTCACACCATACACACATAACACAGATCACCCCACACACACACAACATGCCACACACATGAACCCCACATCACATTATACACACAAGACATACCACACATATCACACCATACGCACATTCATATCACACAAGACACACCACACACATCACACTATGTACACACAACACATACATCACACCACACACACACACTCCCCACATCTCACCACACACACACCCACGCACATGCACTTCACATTCATATACATGCCACATACCTACACACACACACACACACACACTCCCCAAAACCTTCCTCATTTCTTTATTCCATCCAACCAAAATAAACTTCCACACTAAATCCCCAATAGTCATCAAGTCTTTTGAGGCCCAGAGCTGCCCAGCTGCTCTCTCCTTAACCCTGACAGGCTGAAGCAGGACTCATTTCTTCACTGAGTTATCTCCCCAGCTGTGAAGAGAAGGAGCCAAGAAATGAGCACAGGTATTAGTGACAGCTCAGTAAAGCAAAGCCAGCTCTCCCGGTGATGAGAAAGTTGTGTGTTGGCCATGAGGCATGGTCTTCAGGCTCTTTCTGAGGCAGCCCCTGAAAGCAGATACCAGAAAAGGAAACTGACCAGTAACTCAGGCTGTGAGGCTGCCATGTGGCATGAGTGTAAGAGACATCCCTGGCTCACAGAAGCTGTGCTTGTCACTTATACAGCACTCTCACACACTGGCTCATTGGCCTCATAACAGCTCTGCACAGCACAGAACAAGCACTGGGATCCCCATTCTTGAGGCCCACTGAGCAGGTGCTCAAAGAAAAACACTGGGCGGGAGCCACAAGGCCGCACTCAGACAGGCTCTTTCCAGCACAGTCTTTAAATCTCCCCAACTGTTTCTTAGACCCATGTGAAATGTAGTTCATGGGAAAGGTGCAAAGTTCAAAAGATTTCCAAAATAATCCCAGAGGATGATGTCCCAACTAACACAGTTCATGGCAAAATCGGATTTCTCCCTCCCTTCAAAAAGCAATCACTGGAACAAGAATGTACACCGTTAATTCAAATCACAAATCGCTTTCATTGAACTGCAATGCAAAGCCTGATATAAAAAAGCAGCCTGAGTAAAAGCAGACAGATGACCCCAACAGTGAGTACTGAGACCCCCATTCATTCCCTGCTAGCTACTCAAGATGTGGCCAGGGCCCTGCCACTTCAAATGTGGACACGGCTCTGCTCTGTGGGGTGCATTTCAACTGAGGCTGTGGCCCAGACTGCTTGTGTGTGTGCCCCAAATTCCTAGATTGAAATCCTAATCCCTAATGTGTAGTATTTGGAAGTGAGGCCTTTGGCAGGTCGTCAGAGTGGAGCCCTTGAGATGGGACACAAGAGCATGCTTCCTCTGCCCACCACCATATGGTGGTCCCAGAAAGGGGACTGCCACCTGCGATCAGGAAGAGCAGCGACCCTCCCTGCCACCCTGCCCTCATAGCACAGCCTGCAGACAGGGAGAAGTGAGTGGCTGCTGTTTAAGCCACGAGTTCTGTACTATTTAGTTATAGTAGCCCCAAAAGACTAAGATAGGCTCTGTCTTTCACACACACACACACACACACACACACACATTCGCACATACACACTCCATGACTGCAGTCCTCCCATCATGCTTCCTATAGAGCTCCATGAGTATGCATCGGGGGCAACAACAAGAAGGTCACCTGTGCCCCTGAGCAGTTTAGTGGCCCCAGAGCTCCCTGACAAAGAGCAGGACTGAGCACAGCCCCAGGGATCTCACATGTGATCCCTCCACCAGCATGTAGGACAGAGGTTCTCAACCTATGGGTTGCAACTCCTTTGTAGCAATAAAAATCCATCCTGCATATCAGATATTTACATTACAATTCATAACAGTAGCAAAATTACAGTTATGAAGTAGCAATGAAAATAATTTTATGGTTGGGGGTTACCACAACGTGAGGAATTGTATTAAAGGGTCACAGCATTAGGAAGGTTGAGAACCACTGAATTCCAGGTGCTGGACGTGGATGCAGTGGGAGAGTAACTACAGGAACATAGCAGGTGACCCTGGCTTTGGAGGACCCTATGGGCAGCAGGTCCAGGAGCCAGAGTCTGAAACAGCTGTTCTCATTTAAATGCACTCAAATGAGGCAACTCCTGAGTGTGTGACTCAGGACCAGAATCCTGCATCAGGAATTAAGTGTCCTTCCCAAAGCAGAATCTGGCAGTCAACTTCTAGGACAGAGGACGTGGTAGGGACCACAAAGGAAAGGGGTACAGGGCAGGGGTAGAAAAGATGAAGAGGCAGGCAGACATCTGTGGCCTGGACCACCCTGTTCCCATTCATGTTTCCAAATGGAAGGTGTTGTAAAACGCCCAGGCAAACGTTCTGAGTTCTTCTGGAACTCTACCAAACAGTATAGGAAACAACCCACAGTTTGAGCTGGAGGACAAACTTTAAACTGGGTTTCTGTGTTGTCATATCCAAGACCTTTTGTTTCTTCTCAAAAATTATCATTTCCTTAAGCAGTGCAGCTGGAAGTAAATTGAAGCCTGGCTCCAGCTAAGGCAGCAGCAGCAAAGTTCTGTCCTGATGCCCAGGGGACACCAGGGTCACTGCAGTGCCTGTCTGGAGTTGCAGAGGCTTTGCTCTTTCTGCTTCTAAATTGGGTTTTCTTCTGTCAGTCCCTCAGCTGGCATTTAGAAGGTCAGGCTCCTGTGGAAATGAATGGCACCTAATTCCCTCCCTTATAGCCACACAAGAGCCTAAGAGAGGGAGAGGACAAGGGTGTGGCTGGTCTGTGCCAGTGATGGTGGCAGAGGTGGCATTGCTCTAAAGACAGCCAAGACTAGAGGTCATTATCATCTAAAACTTGGGTGCCAGGGTTCCCAGAAGAAGAGCATTCAGAATTAAGCATAAAGAATAAACATAGGCTCAGCACCTGTGCCTCAAGTGGCTAAGGTGCCAGCCACATACACCTAAGGTGGCGGGTTCAAATCCACCCTGGGCCCACCAAACAACAATGATGGCTGAAACCAAAAAAATAGCCAGGCATTGTGGTGGGCGCCTGTGGTCCCACCTACTTTGGAGGCTGAGGCAGGAGACGCGCTTGAGCCCAGGAGTTGGAAGTTGCTGTAAGCTGTGATGCCACAGCACTCTACCCAGGGGGACAGCTTGAGGCTCTGTCTCAAAAAAAAAAAAAAAAAAAAGAATAAACATATAGGTGATGGCCTTCATATATTGCATTAATGGATCAGTAAAAAACCTCAGAACTCAATTTTTTCAAGGTGGAAATGGACAGCAGCTGAGAATTAGCAGAAGAGTAAACAAGGGGGTAGTAATGAACATTTGGGAAATCTTCTAATTAGTGAAATACTTAAAATAAGATACTATATTTTACATATAACATTTGTGAAAGCAATTTTTAACTCTGATACCCAATGCTGCTGCTGTCCAGGGAGCAAGAAGCAGAGAGGTGACAGGGCTTGCTCAGAGGCTGTGGAGAGAAAGAGCTGTAAGGAAGGCAGCTGTCAGAAAGCACCACCCTCACCCCAGGAATTCCACTCACAGCATCCATTATAAAGAAATAGTCTAAAAATGTACATCAAGTAATGCAGTTTTACTTAATAAATACATACAGCATATATTTTTTACTACAGTCAGGCTAAGTACGCTAAAGTATTAATTCATTTAATTAATTTCATCACTGCAACATTATTATTCTTTCCTGTTTTGCAAGAAATTGGAGCACAAAGAGTTAAATAACTTGCCCAAGTTCCCAGCCTCAACCCCAGGGCTGAAGTGAGGATGTGTACTCCTACTGTAGCACTCAGCTCTCCTGGTACCTTTCTAGGGGTGGAGGGGAGCAGAGGTTGAACTAAATGTTCAACCCTTGGGACCTGGCACCATCCAGGTGGAAACTTCACAGCATAGACTGTGAATACAACATTAAAATGACTGGCCTACTGGAGCCAGCTTTCCTCAGAGGCTCCCATCCAGAAGGAGAATTAAAGGACAGAAGTTTAGCAAGTAAGCTGATGGTTTGGAACTGAGCCAAGAGAGAAGGTTGAAGAACACACATCAACCCTGCTGAGGCGAGCTGCAACCACAAGGATACAAACAAAAGGTACAAAATCCAACACCAAGCAGATGAGAGTCCCCTCCCCCATAAGAATGGCTCTCAGTATACTTTCTACAATTAAGCGACCAGAGTTCAAACGTCCTCCCATTTTATCCCATAGAAAAGACCCTCTGAAAACCAGAACTCCTTCCGCTGCTAGGGTGCCATGGCACTCTCCTGCCAAGCATAAAACTGTATAAAACTATATATATATGCTCTACCTGCAATTCCAAACTCCCAGCACTCCCCTCCACTCTTACTCCGAAGTCTGGAAGCCTGTCCACCATGGAGTCCAGATTCTTGGGCATTTTCTCAAGAGGTGTGGACAGGGTGAGGGCTGTTGCAGGTCTGTGCTGATTCTGTAACACAGGAGTAAGGAGAAAATGGTGACTGAAGGAACCATATAGGAAAGGGAGAGGCAGTGCCCACCGACAGCAGTGGGAACAATAAGACTCACACCCCTGGGAATATTTTAGAAGGACATGTCCTGTCTCTCTGGGCAACCAGAGAAAGACAGGCATCTTTTCCAATGGCAGACACTGACAGAATAGATCTGGGATGGTAACGCAGATGCCATGAGCAAAGGGTATGCCTGAGGCAGTCCTGGCCTGGACAGAGCACTGCTGGACAGAGAATTGAAGACATGTGCACAGAGGCGGCATACTCCCAGGGTGGGGCTGAGCCAGAGGACTGCTTTAGTGAGCCTAAGAAACACCTGGCCCTCAGGAGATCATAGCTGAGACAAAGGCAGGTGGGCCAAGACTGGAACACCGAGCCAAGTGTGAGCTCTAACCGCACCCGCCCCAACACAGACTACAGGGGAAACAGAAATACTAGCTCCGGGCAGTGGCACAGACTGGGGCTGAGTCACAGTTTCTGTGAACTCAAACAGCACCTAGTCTGCAGGGAAATATAGCCAGGACAGAATCACAAATTCTGTGCAAATATAAGTGTCAACAATGTCAATCAGGGTGGGGCTGGAACTGAGTGAACATCCTCAGCTTCCATTAACCACCTGAGGTTGTCAGGCCTCAGCTTCCCCTGCCAGATGGTGGCAGATTTGGAGGCCTAGCCAAAAATACATCAAATCTCTCTGTCACTCAAGCAGGCTCAACCCCCTGGAGCATCTGCTCATTGGAAGGAACTGGGTCACAGCCCTGCGGGGTTACCAGTGACTGGGTCTGACAGAGATGCAAGTTGGGGAATGAGGCAGCAACCTTCCCAGACTAATTCATTTGCTAGGGGGGTCCTGCTGACTCCACAGACCATGAGAATGAAGTCATACTCGAGCTGCCAGAAGACCCCTGCTATATTGTTGCCAGAGACCTTTTGAACTCCCTCACTTGATACTGGGTGCTGACTGGGACAATTGATTTGGATCTCTCTGACAGGATCAATCGCCCAAAGAGTATCCAAAGTGGTACCCTGGTGTGTGGTTGTGGGAAGGTTATCTGTTCATCTAGCTAAATAGTGTAAAATAATTATAGAGTGGAATCAGTGGAAAAACTCCAGTAACATGAATAACCAGAGTAGATCAACTCCCCCAAAGAATGGCATGGCAGACACAACTGAAGATCCCATTCTTAAACAAATTGCTGAGATGTCAGAAATCGAATTCAGAGTTTGGCTTGCAAATAAGATTAAAATAGAATAGAGGTAAAGTTGGAATTAGAAATTCAAGGAGCAATTCAAAAGTTGTTTCAAGAACTCAATGAATTCAAAGACAAAATCACCAAAGATTTTGACACACTGAGACAAGAATTTGCAGCCCTCCAAGATATGAGAAATACAGTAGAATCCCTCAGTAACAGAGTGGAGCAAGCAGAAGAAAAGATTTCTGACATTGAAGACAAAGCTTTTGAACGCTCCCAAACTCTCAAGAGGAAGAGAAATGGAGAGCAAAAATGGATCATTCTCTCAGAGAGATTTGGGATAATTCAAAAAAAACTAAGATTCAAATCTACCAACATCTATAGAATGATAGATGTATGGAACAGAATAGAGAACCAAGAGATGAATCCAGCTACTTACTGTTACCATGTTTCCCTGAAAATAAGACCTACCCAAAAAATAATCCCTAGCAGGATTTCTATGCATTTGTTAAATATAAGCCCCACCCCGATAATAAGACCTAGGGATGGGCATGCATTTCTGCACTGAGAGAAAGACATCCCCTGAAAATAAGTGCTAGTGTGTCTTCTTGAGAAAACATAAATATAAGACAGTGTTTATTTTCAGAGAAACACAGTATTTGGTCTTTGACAAGCCAATTAAAAATATTCAGTGGGGAAAAGATTCCCTATTTAACAAATGGTGCTGGGTGAACTGGCTGGCAACCTATAGAAAACTGAAACTGGACCCACACCTCTCACCACTAACTAAGATAGACTCTCACTGGATTAAAGATTTAAACCTAAGACCTGAAACTATAAAAATAGTAGAAGAAAGCACAGGGAAAACTCTTGAAGAAATCAGTCTAGGCAAATATTTTATGAAGAGAACCCCCACCCCCAGGCAATTGAAGCAACATCAAAAATACACTTTTGGGACCTGGTCAAACTAAAAAGCTTCTGCACAGCCAAGAACACAGTAAGTAAAGCAAGCAGATAGCCCTCAGAATGGGAGAAGATATTTGCAGGTTATGTTTCTGACAAAGGTTTAATAACCAGAATCCAGAGAGAACTCAAACATATTAGCAAGAAAAGAACAACTGACCCCATGTCAGGGTGGGCAAGGGACTTGAAGAGAGGCTTCTCTGAAGAAGACAGGCTAACGGCCTACAGAGACATGAAAAATGTTCACCATCCTTAATCATTAGAGAAATGCAAATCAAAACCACTTTGAGATATCACCTAACTCCAGTAAGATTAGCCCACATCACAAAATCCCAAAACCAGAGATGTTGGCATGGATGTGGAGAAAATGGGAATGCAAACTACATTCCTTTTGGAAAGATGTTTGGAGAACACTTACAGATCTAAAAATAGACCTGCCATTCAATCCTTCAATTCCTCTACTAGATATATATCCAGAAGACCAAATATCACATTATAAGAAAGATATATGCATCAGAATGTTTATTGCATCCCAATTCATAATTGCTAAGTCATGGAAGAAGCCCAAGTGCCCATCAACTCATGAATGGATCAATAAATTGTGGTATATGTACACCATGGAATATTATGTAACCTTAAAGAAAGATGGAGACTTTGCCTCTTACATGTTTATATGGATGGAGCTGGAACACATTCTTCTTAGCAAAGTATCTCAAGAATGGAAGGAAAAGTATCCAATGTACGCAGTCTTACTGTGAAACCAATTTATACCTTTCTTATAAAAGCTATAACCCAGGCTGGGTGCCTGTGGCTTAAGTGGCTAAGGTGCCAGCCACATACACCTAAGGTGGTGGGTTCAAATCCAGCTGCAACCAAAAAATTGCCAGGGGCTGTGGCAGGTGCCTGTGGTCCAGCTACTTGGGAAGCTGAGGCAGGAGACTTGCTTGAGCCCAGGAGTTGGAGGTTGCTGTGAGCTGTGATGCCATGGCACTCTACCCAGGGGACAGCTTGAGGCTCTGTCTCAAAAAAAAAAAAAAAAGAGTGCTGTCATCATACCTCACAGCAACCTCAAACTCCTGGTCTCAAGTGATCCTCCTGCGTCAGCCTCCCAAATAACTGAGACTACAAGTACCCATTATAATGCCCAGCTAATTTTTTCTATTTTTATTTTTAATTAATTAATTAATTTATTTTTTGAGACAAGAGTCTTAAGCTATCATCCTGGGTAGAGTGCTGTGGCATCACAGCTCACAGCAACCTCCAGCTCCTGGGCTTAAGTGATTCTCTTGCCTCAGCCTCCCAAGCAGCTGGGACTACAGGTACCCACTACAGTGTCCGGCTATTTTTTGGTTGTAATTGTCATTGTTGTTTGGCAAGCCCAGGCTGGATTTGAACCTGCCAGCTCTGGTGTATGTGACTGGCTCCTTAGCAGCTTGAGCTACAGGCGCCAATCCATTTTTTCTATTTTTAGTAGACACAGGTGTCACTCTTGTTCAGGCTAGTCAAGTGATCCTCCCACCTTGGCCTTTCAGAGTGCTAGGATTACAGGTGTGAGCCACCGTGTCTGGCCTTAACCAGAATATTTTTAAAAAGTCAGAGGCAACATTAATTAAAAAAAAAAACTCATGAAGACGGGGCACGGTAGCTCATGCCTATAATCCTAGCACTCTGGGAGGCTGAGGGGTGGATTGCCTGAGCTCACAGGTTCAAGACCAGCCTGAGCCAGAGCAAGACCCCAGCTCTAAAAATAGCCAGGTGGGCACCTATAGTCCCAGCGACTTGGGAGGCTGAGACAAGAGAATCACTTGAGCCCAAGAGTTTGAGGTTGCTGTGAGCTATGATGCTGCACTCTACCAAGGGAGACAAAGTAAGACTCTAGCAACCCAACTCCAACTTATTTTGAAAAATTAGATCATGGGCAGCGCCTGTGGCTCAAAGGCAGTAGGATGCTGACCCCATATGCAGGAGGTGGCGGGTTCAAACCCAGCCCTGGCCAAAAATTGCAAAAAAAAAAAAATTAGATCATCTGGCAACTCTGGCTCATTTTTCTTACATGGTAGTGATTAACTAGAGCAGAGGATTTTTTTTTTTTTTTGAGACAAAGCCTCAACTGTCCCCCTGGGTAGAGTGCTGTGGCATCACAGCTCACAGCAACCTCCAACTCCTGGACTCAAGCGAGTCTCCTGCCTCAGCCTCTGAAGTAGCTGGGACCACAGGCACCCGCCACAATTCCTGGCTATTTTTTGGTTGCAGCCGTCATTGTTGTTTGGCAGGTCCAGGCTGGATTCAAACCTGCCACCTTAGGTGTATGTGGCTGGCGCCTTAGCCACTTGAGCCACAGGCGCCGAGCCTAGAGCAGAGTTTTGGGCTGCTGTCTTTAGATAAGAAGCAAGTTCTTCTACTTGCCACAATTCCCATCACTCCCTATTATTGTTTCCTTGAGTCAAAGCAGAATTTTATTGTCATGCATATGTTATAGTTTTTTAAAATAGTAGAACAATGTTATTCTCTATTCATGTCTCTATCAAAAGTATGTTTCAGCCTTTCGCCTGTGGACAGCAGAAGACAGCTATGTACTATTGATCCTAAATTCGGGAAAGCATAATGAGTCCTGAGGACAAAGGCAGAAGAAAGTCTTAGCAGAAGAACTCTTTGAGAGTCTTTTAGACCAGATGGAACTTGTTGGGGAAGGAAGAGTTCTGAAATGAAAAGCCAAGGAAACGCCCCCTGTAGTCATATACATGTACTCACAGTATTAGGTCATCCCTTACATAGTCTGTAATGATTCCCATTGTAACTCATAAAGGCTTCAGGCTGAATTAACCTTATTCTTACACATACTTTTCCTCAGTTTTATCTTAAAATAGATACTGAGACTAGGCTTGGTGGCATGCCTCTAGTCCCAACTACTAAGGAGGCTAAGGCAGGATGCTCACTTGAGTCCATTTATGTCTGAGATGAAGATACCTGTGGCAGATAATGGTAACAACTGTGAAAGGCACTGTACTCTAGCCTGGGGCAACATATCAAGACCACATCTCTGAAAAAAAAAAAGATGATGAGAAAATGCTGAGGAGGGTAATTTGGGTGTTAGCTAGCAAAATTTAAAATGGATTTACCTGGCATTTACAGGTTTTTTTAATTTTTATTTCTTTTATTTAAAACAAATGCTTTTTTAGAGATGGGATCTCATTCTGTTGCCCAGGCTGGAACGCAGTGGTATAGTCATAGCTCACAATAGTCTTGAATTCCTGGACTCAAGCTATCCTTCTGGCTCAGCCTCCCAAGTAGCTGGGACTACAGACACATGCCACCATGGTTGGCTAATTTTCTAAAAAAATTTTTTTTTAGAAATAGAATCTTATGGCTCGGCGCCTATAGCTCAACCGGCTAAGGCGCCAGCCACGTACACCTAAGGTGGTGGGTTCGAATCCCCAGCCCGGACCCGCCAAACAACAATGACGGCTGCAACCAAAAATTAGCCGGGCGTTGTGGTGGGTGCCTGTGGTCCCAGCTACTTGGGAGGCGGAGGCAAGAGACTCGCTTGAGCCCAGGAGTTGGAGG
>CAUYTI010042375.1:0-33519 GCA_963575145.1 Galago senegalensis
TCTTTTTTGTTTTTACCTTAAGTTTCTTTACAAAATAATTTTATCAACCAAATGTGCTCACAAGGATAGCATTGTCCTGCAAAGTTAAAGAATTTTGACACTGAGCTCACAGCAGCCTCCTACTCCTGGGCTGATGCCATCCTCCTGCTTCACCCTCTCAAGTAGCTGGGACTACACGTGTACGTCACCATGCCTGGCTAATTTTTCTATATTTTGTGGAGACAGATTCTCACTATGTTGCTCAGGTGGTCTCAAACTCCTGGCCTCAAGTGACCGTCTTATTTCAGCCTCCCAAAATGCCAGGATTACGGGCATAAGCCACTGTGCCCAGCTTCGACACTTTCCTTACATCTCCGTTAATTTATAAATTCCCTCTCCGTCCTTCCCCATATCCACCCTACAGTTTATCTCTTAAGGATCTTGGGATGTGTATGAGTAGTTTAGTTTTCCACAGCTAAGATTTTGCTGATTACATCCTTGTGGTACAGTTTATTTCTCTGCCCTCTGTATTTCCAGAAAATTGGGCAGCTGGATCCAGAAGCTGGATCAGATTCAGGTTTGATCCCTTTGGCAAGAATCGAGTTAGATTTTGGCAAGACTATAGGAGGCACATAATGCCCAGTTGTCCCTTTTATTGATGTTAGCAGTTGTTGATGCTTAGTGCCTAAATCTATTAATTCATTAGGGAAGCAGAATGGTGACATTCTATCTTTTTTGTTGTTGTTATTTAATAATTGTAATACTATTATAAAGACACACTTGTCCAACTGCTATCTGGTTACTGAGCAGTACAGTTGGTACAGGAAAGAAGGGATAAATGCTGGATTCTTCCTTTATTCCCCAGTTGTCAAGAACATTGAAAAACATTGAACTGGTTCCTTGTCATCCTCAGAGGGTGACCAGTTCTTTTTAAATTTTTTCAATGTTATTATAAACTCATGAATTTAAACATTATCTTTACTGAAGCTCAAGTTGTCCCGACTTTGGCCAGTGGTATGTGGCGTCTTCTTCGACATGTAATTTAAAGAAATCCTTCCTTCAAATTTTAGACATGTTTTCCTGGATTAGTGTCTTAAGTATTTGTTTCATTCCCTTGCTGAGCTTGCTTCTTTAGAGTTTCCGTCATTCACACATTTAGTCTTCTATGCCACCTTTTACATTTGTCACTTTCTCCTAAATCCTTTCTATCACCCTCTTTATTTGTTTTATTTAAAAGCCTTCTCATATTTTATCTTGCATTTCTCTTCAGGCATTTTTTTTTTAATTTTTAATTTTTTTTGCAGTTTTTGGCCAGGGCTGGGTTCGAACCCGCCACCTCTGGCATATGGGGTCAGTGCCCTACTCCTTTGAGCCACAGGCGCCGCCCTTCAGGCATTATTTTTTGCCTGTTTGCTTCCATGTTCTCTCTAGAAGAGTCTTCATTTCTGAAATGACATTTGTCTTTTACCTCTTTAAGTTCTGTCATTTTATTTCTCAGTTTCAAAAGTTTACTGTATCTCCATGTCTTTTATCATTTTCTTAATTTTAAAGTCATTTTCACTAATAGATTACATTTTTACTCTAATTTGCAGGTAGATTTGTTTGTGTTCTTACTGTATCTGATTCTTCTTCCCTTTTTAAAAAACCCTAACTTTGTACAGAATTTCTTAATTTTTTTTCTATTGCTAAGTTTTAGGTAAAACATGCTTTCTTGACTTTTAGCTTGGAGTGGGCTTCGGGAACATTTTCTAGTATCATGAGTTTCCACTTCTGTTGTTTTTGTGTCGTGTCAAAACCACAATGGTTTGCTCTCTGAGATTTGCTGTCTCTGGTTCCCTCTCCTATTTTGGGCTGGACCTTCTCTCCCTTCATCGTATTGTCCTTATCCTGCCCAGTTTTAATTCTGCTCCCAGAACTTTTCTCTCACCGGGCTGTGCCCTAGAGGGGTGGTTGTAGAGTTCCTGACCCTTACCTAGCATCATCCAATACTGGCCAGTTTCAACTGCTCTTCTCAGTTGGCTATCTACATTTTCTAGTAAATTTCTTGTGGCTCTTCTCTTCTCAGGTAGATCAAATGCCTCAAATGCCACTTTGGTGCTTCCATTTTCCTCTTTCCACACAGATTCAGACATCGCAAAAAGCTCAGCATTATTAGGGGTTTGACCACACACCCATGTGTGTAGCAGCCCATATAGCTTATGGTAAGGAGGAGTGAGAGTTATAAAAACGCCTGTGTAGCTCGGTAATATAACACCCTGGTGACAGGGGTATGGGAGGGATTTTCCTCTCCTAACAAACTTGAGAGTGCGTGAGACAAGAGCATCAGTGACTAGCAGTCTCTACACCTGTGGTGTTAAGAGCCACAGGACTGAGTCTATAAGAAACTGGAGCACACATTCTATCATGGACCCATTCACTGTGACTCTGTCACTTCTCCTGCCCGCAGAACACCTGCATGGCATCTCTCTACAAAAGACTGCTAAAGACTGCTAAGATGTATTCTTCTCACTAAGACCGCTTTACTCCCTCAAATACGGTCTTTCTCTTTCTCTCCTTTCTACTAAAGCAAATAGCCCTCAGGCACTTAGGAACAATTATTCCTGAGCAAGTAGCCTAGTGGTCCACACCTGGGACCTAGATGGGCCAGGGGCCAGACACCTGGCCGGTCCCAGGCCCTGACAAGTGTCGAACATGGAAGGACCTGACACACGTGTATTTTAGAGTTTTTGGGTTTGGGGGACTTATCCTCACCAGTTCTGTTGTAATTGTTATGTGTTCATTATGTGGAGAATCCATGCAAGGAAAGGGCTGCTGTGACCACTATAATTTTCCCCTAATGTTGTCTTTTTTCTTTTTTCTGAAACAAGGTCCTGCTGTGTTGCCTAGGCTGGACTTGAACTCCCAGGCTCAAGTGATCCTCCTGCCTGAGCCTCCCAAGTTACTGGGAGTACAGGTGTGCACCACCTCATCCACTTCCTTTTTTTTTTTTAAACCACACAAGACACTACTATTATTTTATATAGCGAGTGTTTGTTTTGAATTGGTCACTTATTTCCTATCTTCTTTCCTCTTCATTCTATCTTTTCTTCTTTGTCTTCTTCCTGGAAGAAATTTATTTTGGCTTTTAGAATTTTTTTACATAAGAGTCTGTTCTAATAGTCTACTGGTGGTGAAGTCACGGTTTTTGTTTGTTTCTGAAAGTATATTTACTTTTCCCTTCTTCTTGAAAAACATTATCTCTGAGGATAGAATGCTTGATTGGAAACCGTTTTTTGGTTCATCTTATTGAAAAATATCATTGCACTCTTTTATGACTTCCATTCTCAATAGTTTATAAGTCAGCTGTCAGTCTGTGACTCCAGTACGGGCAGTGTATCTTTTTACACTGGCTCTTTCATGACTTTTTATTTGTTTTTGCTGTGCTAGCATTTCACAGTGAAACATCTAGGCTTACATTTCTTTTTTTCTTTTTTTTTTTTTTTGATCCTGCTTTGAATTCATTGTTAACTCCATTGAGAGATGGTTCATTATTGAATTCTCAGCCATAATCTCTTTAAGTATCTGTTCCACCTCATCCTCTCTGGCCTCTCTTCAGGGACTCTACTTAAACCTAAGTCACACCTTCTCACTCTATCTCCTATAGCTTGTAAACGCTATTCTGTATTTTCCATCTTTTTGTCTCTTTGTGCTGTCTTCCACAAAACTCTTCCAGCATAGCTTCTAACTCATCAAATTATTTTTTGAATATATTTAGTATATTTTTACATGCATCCACTAAATTAATCTTTCAATTCTTTTTTTTGAGACAGAGCCTCAAGCTGTCCCCCTGGGTAGAGTGCCTTGGCATCACAGCTCACAGCAACCTCCAACTCCTGGTCTCAGGCGATTCTCCTGCTTCCCTCTCCGCTGGGACCACGGCGCCTGCCACAATGCCTGGCTGTTTTTTGGTTGCTTTGCTTGTTTGGCTGGCCTGGGCTAGATTTGAACCTGCCACCTTAGGTGTATGTAGCTGGCGCCTTAGCCGCTTGAGGCATAGGCGCCAAGCCAATCTTTTCAATTCTTGAGCTTTTCATTTGTAGAAATCTTTATTTAGTTCTTGTTCAAATCTTCCGTATCACATTTTATAGTTTCCTTTTCCTTATACAGATATTTTTAATATTATCTTTAACCATTAAACATCATAAGCATACTTGTTTATAACCTGTGCTTGACAATTCCAAAATCTGAAGTCTTTAAGTGTTCCTATTTTATGTTGCTCTGGTTTTCTCATTCACAGTGTCTATTTTCCAATGTGCTTATTTTTAGTTGTATGCTGCTCTTTGTCACTAAAAATTATTTGTAGGAATCATCTGAGATCTAGAAGGAAGGAGCCTCATTAGAAGAGGATCTGTACATGTTTCTACTGAGCACCCTAAGGCACTACAGTCTGGACTTCTGAAGTTCACAGCTAGCAGGGCTTTGCTCCTCCCAAATGGTCATACTTTGGGCTTCAAATCCACTCCCCAGTCAGTTCACTTCTGAATGCCACATGCCTAGAGAACGTATCCCCACTTGGTGGTCCCGGCTTATTTGCGAGAGGCCTTCTTGTGGTTTTGATTTCTGTTCCTCTTGCCCTAAGAGGCTGTAAATAGAATAACAGGACCCTGGCCTGGCAGAACTCAACTTTAAAAAGGGGTACGTGACATTAAAAAGAAATATTGGACTTTCCGTTTTGCTTTCTGCTGGTCTAGCGTGCCCAGACCAGTAAGTGCCCTGAGAACAAGGGTTTTCAGGCTTCTCAATTTTCCATCAATTTTCATTTACCTAGTAATTTTTATGTTGCTTATTCCTTGATATTTTAAGGAAAAGTCTTAAAACATATTTTATGTAGTCTTTTTAAAAACACGTTTTCGGTGGGATTGTTGATCTGAAGCTCTAAAGGGTTAATCTAAGTAACCAAGCTCAGCTTTAGCGCACCCAGAGGTTCTATTTGGCGGTTTTGTTAATGTCAGTTTACTTAAAAGTAGGTGCTCCAGTCTGCGAAGCCACTTAATCTCAAGCATCCAGACCCCGACGCATTATGATAAGACCTCCCTCTCTCTTCTCCTGGGATTTCTGGTATCACACACGTGGAGATGTTTGGCCGAGAGATAGCAATGCTGTCATCCACATATTAGATACTAGTAAACATTTTCTTCCTTATGTTTTAAATAAAAAGAAAAACAGAAAGTCTAATATTTCTTTTTTATGTCACATATCCCTTCTTAAAGTTGAATTCTGCCAGGCCAGGGTCCTATTATTCTATCAAAATCTCCTCGGGTAAATAGATCAGCTATCAGGGACGTTCAGGAGCTCCTGACTCCAGCTTTTGTTCTTGCTGCAATCTCGGTTAGCTCACTTAATGCTACACTCACTCTGTGCCTGTGGTTCCAGAATTAGACTTAATTGAGAATGAGGATAGCGCTCCCATGTGCACGTAAAGCTCCTATTTATTTGTGAAATGAAACATTTACTCCTGCCTTTTGGGATCTAAACATAGGTATGCGGAATTTGAATGTATCTGTGGGGGGATTTTCTGATATCCTGTCAACAATTTTGCTGGACAGTTTTCTACTAGGCCAATATAAAGCTGGCCCTATGTACCATTTTCAAGCCATTGCCCCTCTCTTTTCACAATGTTAAGTAAATTGTTTTACCTGAAGTTTCTAAAATGCCAAGCCGTGGCCCTAGGTTTCCACTGAGAGGACTTTTCAGTAACTCTGGGCCCTTTTCTCATGTTGTGTTAGGAGGAATAAGCAGGCCTGCGCAGGAGCAGAAATCTGAGTTCTGTTGCCAACCAGATGGAAACCTGAGGACATTGCTCAACTTCTCTGGATACAGCTTCCGGTTCTGCAGGTGAAAGGAATCGTTTGGCTTGAAGTCTTTAAAATTCCATCCAGCCCCTAAACAATGCTGTGTCCTGTATTCTAGGATTCTCTCCCATTCCTGGGACTGTTACTAATGTCCTAAAGATTTGAGTCTATAGAAACTGAAAAATCAGAGCAACTCTGCTAGACTACTTTGATTTCTAGCAATTTTTAAGTGGTAAGCCACAAAATTGTTATTAAGGCTGAAAGATGAATTTTATACCAGGACTAATGTAAAATAGATATTATATCTCATATTTAATAAAGAGGAGAAATGACTGGACATAGCATCTTGAACTATATGATCTAATTATCACCCTGTTTGTTTCAAACATTTGAAATTACTTGGCATACAGGCAAGTCTATACACCTTACAAGGTATTAACTTGTGGTTAAAGCTGGGGTTTTCCTTTCCCCTCAAAGACATTCTTTACTTAGGCTTTTTTCCTACCCTAAGAAGGAAACAGCAGAAAAAATTTCTTTGCTTGATCTTCAGTCGTAAGGTGGGAATACAGGTTCGTAGTGTGTTTTTCAATTTCAAGAAAAAAGTTCAGTGTGCCATATTGCGTTGATTTTCCTTTTCTTCTTTTCACTTTCTCTACGATCTAGTTTTCACAACTTAAATTTCCATTTAGAACCTGAAAGAAATTCTGTTATTTTTAAGGCAAGCATCAAAATTTGGAATGTTTTGCTCTAACTCATCTCCAGAATCTTTGGGGGAAGGAGTTTCCCAGTGCCCAGGCACGGTCAGGAGGCTGTTTGTTCTCAGCCTCCTGGCTGCAGCAGCACCCCCTGCCTTACAGACTGCAGGTGCTCTGTCCAGCTCCCCAGCTCCTGGCTTCTGAGCATCCTCAGAGAACACCTCGCCATCACACCAAGTAGAAAGGGCTTCTCTTGGACTCATCCCACTTCAGTCATTTTTTTCTGCATTACACTTTCGGATCCATTTTTTTTTTCTTGCCTCAGTGGGTAGACTGGTGGGTTTCCAGGATTCCTGAGAAAGGTGTCAGCCACCATCTGTTCTACGGCTTTTCAACTCGGGAACATGAGAAGTTAGCTTGACATTGGTGCGAGATTGTAGTGGGACTCAGGCACAGAGAGGGATGTTCACATCCTCCCTAAGATCTGAGTGCGGCAGCAGCAAAATACCAAGGCAGGGCCTAATGGCTTTGTGCCGGGGCTCCTTTCAGGGACATGGAAACTGCACAGAGAGCCCGGAGAATAATGAAAACCACAGCTTCACTTCTTCTGCTGTGATAGATTATCAAAGTTAATCATTTGTTTCAATCTGCCCCACCTCTCCTATCTCTTGTTCTATTCCCAAGACTCCTCAGCCTGGAAGAATGAACCGAGGGGGTATGTTTCTCTTCTGTGCCTGTGGATTCACCACGCTGGCTTCAGCGAGTCACCCTAGTGAGCAGAGATAGAGAAACACAGCTGAATGGTGTGGGCCTACTGTGTACATATGTTAGATACTGTCCACATCCTGCCTGTGGCACTTGGACCATGAGGGGCAGTACTGCCAACAGGAGAAAAAATGGTTGGTAGAAGGGAACACACAAAAAATCTTACGTATTATAATGACTTGTGGGCATTCCAAAGGGACACAGTGTTAAAATGTCATCAGGGCAGGAGAGGCAATTAGACAAAAAAAAAAAAAAAAAAAAAGGAAAAGTTACATATAGGTGAAAGTGATTTTAAAAAAGTACTGAGAAATACTGCTTTGGACCCTGCTTTTTCATGTACCCCAGATGACCTCTCACCACCAGGATCTGCCTCTCTGTCCCCGAAGGCTTTCCCCCTAGTTGCTTAGAATCTGTCAACCAGCAACTGACTGGGGCTGGTGTATACATATTCCCATTCCCTCACCCCTGGGATGCACTGGGCAATTCCAAAGCATATGTTTTCCAGCGTTTGTCCCAGGGATAAGTTCCCCTGGCCCTCTGGGGCTGCTCCTTAGGAGTGCGGCCTCTATTTGTGGCTTCTTTTTCCTGTCTCACTCCCCCACGTTCTTACCGACTTCCCTTTTCCTTCTGAGTAACCCACCTGCACTCAAATCTCTGTGTCAGGGTCTGCTTCCATGGGAGCCCAAACTAAGACAGTAGGTGTGTGATGAGCGTGTGTGTATACATATGAGGGCATGTGTTCATATGAGTATGTATGTATGAGTGTGTATGTGTGTATATGCATGAGTGTGTGTATATATGTGTGTATGTGTGTATGTGTGATTGTATGAGCACATGTGTTTGTGTAAGCATGTGTGTATGTATGTACATGTGTGTACATACATGTATAGGAGTGTGTGTGAGTGTACGTATGCATATGTATGAGTGTGTGTGAGTGTATGTGTGTATGTAGATGTGTATGACTGTGTGTATGAGTTTGTGTATGTAAGTAGGTATGTATGCATATGTGTGTGTGTGTATGTATGAGTGTGTTTGTATCTGCATGTATATGTATGAGTGTATGTGTATTTTAAATGGTTTTTAACTTCATTATTTAAATAAGTAAAAGAGGACCCACTACAGTCCCACTACTGGAGAGCCTAAGGCAAGTGGATCACTTGAGCCCAGGAGTTTGAGGCTGCAGTGAGCTATGATCACACCACTGCACTCTATCCCAGGTGACAGAGCAAGACCCTATCTCTAAAAAACAAATGCCAACACAAGAAAGGGCCTACACAAAAGAGAGCATGTTGTTGTGCCAGGATTGTAATTAACCTAATTCTATGTACCTGAGGTCCACTTTTAAAAGTTTGGGGTTTTTATGAGACAGAGTCTCACTTTGTTGCCCTCAGTGCTGTAGCATCATAGCTGACAGCGACCTCAAACTCTTTGGCTCAAGCAACCGTCTTGCCTCAGTTTCCCCAAGTAGCTGGGACTATAGGCGCCCACCAGAAAATACCCGGCTAGTTTTAGAGACAAGGTCTCATTCTTGCTCAGGCTAGTCTCAAACTCTTCAGCTCAAGCAATCCACTTGCCTTGGCCTCCCAAAGTGCTAGGAATGAGCCACCTTGCCTGGCCGAAGAGGTTTTTTTCTTTTAAGCATAGACAGTAAAGCCACATTGCCTGGCTTCCCCCACTCTCTGGCTGTGTGGCCACAGGCCAGTTACTTAACTTCTCTGTGCCTCAGTTTTCTCATCATAAAATGAGGATGGTGATTGCACCTCCTCATAGAGTTGTCTGGGGCATTAAAGGAGTTACCAGGCAAAGTTCATCCCAGGCAGTGCCTGAGATGCGGGTTAGCTACTATCGCAGTGGCTGGACACAGAGCTCAGATATCACATGGACACAGGTGTTCTTCTCGCCAAAAAAGCAGGAAAGGGAAAGCAGAAGTCTCGCTAGGACTCATTGAACTAGAACTCACCTTTAGGATGACTAAGAAGGCCCAGACATTGGGCTTTCTGGGCTAATGAGTTATTATTTTATTAGCAGTCTCATTATTTAGTCTCTACCCAGAGCAATATCACACCCCTGCCTTTGGGACTCAAAGATCCTCATCTCCAGCAAAATCCACAGCCCCCACCTGCTTTGTGACCTACTGGGTTACTAAATCCAAACACGTAATTATTACACAGGTAGGCACTGGCCTAACATCATGAACCCTACTGAGCATAAGAAAAATATTCCATGTTTCTTCTCTCTCACTTTGCAGCAATAGTACAAATGTAGGTGATGGCCTTCATACACAGCCTTAAAAGCCTGAGAGCCCAAGTTCCAGAGGAAGGTGGGATCCTTTGTCTTTGTGGTTGAGCTTCCAAAGCCATGTGTTGCTCTACCATAGTTCTGATTTTGACATGACTTATTTGTGAGTCAGAGATCCCTTGAGTTGATAAAATGTTTAATAGCTCTCTGAAAATCTACATAGTAATTTCCCTTTGTACCCAAGCATTTCCATTTAGATTTTTACTCCACATAGACTGCTTATTAAAGTGTGGAATCACAGCCCACATAACCTTCCCTTCTCCCGTTCTTGCTGGAACCCACCGAAGGCCCCAACCCCCTTGCATATGTTCTAGTTCTGTTTTTCCCTTCCCATTATCTTGGCATGTGAATTTTCCTTTCCTCACTCCATTTGGCCATCACTTCACGAACTGTACATGAACCTTCTCAGAAATAACTGTTTCCAATAGAACAAAGGCTGGTGAACTTTTTATGTAAAAGGTCAAATAGTAAATATTTTAGGCCTCCCAGACCATATGGTTTTTGTCACAATGACTTAACTCTGCCATTGTAGCATGACAGAAGCAGCCACAGACAACATAGAAATGAATGAATGTGGCTTCTTTCCAATAAAACTTTATTTACAAAAGCAGGCAGTGGGCCAGATTTGGCCCATAGGCAGGAGTTTGTTGGTCATTACCATAGAATAATAAAACAAACAAGCAAAATTCATCCTCCTCCAACTCTACTCAATAAGGTATTAAGAAATTGTCTTGCTTTTTCCTTAATAGACTCTTTATGTAATACCATGGCACACAAGAGTTTCCATATTTACTTCTAAAGCTGCTGTGAGCCACAGCCAGAGTTGTACTGTACCATTCTGTAAATATTCACCATACTTTGTCAATTCAAAGCAATAATTAGGGTCCTCATATTCATGCATTCATTTCATAAAAACCACACACCAGCCACCAAAGTCACACCCGTTGGTGCATCCATCAGTGCTGCTTACTTCACTCTTCTTGTCGCATACAGTATAATTTTGTTTACCACATTAGGCACAGTAACAAGGTCTTACTCTACCACAGACACACAGCTAAAAGAAACGGAGCGAATATTGACTGTACTAACTTTGGGTCAAGATGTCTGTACAAAAAACTTCAGACCAGAAACACAATTTCTCTGGTTATTTCCTCCACACTCCTGACTTCAGCTGGGCACAGATTATTTGTCATTGTGGTGACACAAATAAGACTTCATTAACATGGCCATTCTGATCCTGGTAAACAAGTTTATTTACACTTGAGCACTGCTGAAGAATGAAGTCCCAGAGAAAAGTTCATGGTAGGTGGCCCTGCCTTTTTCATTTGGGAGGGCTTTCACAGAACCCTTGGCACCTCAGTCAGACAAGCTGCTATTCAGCTGCCCAGGATTCGGGTGTGAGTTTGTTAAAACAGGAGGACAACACTTATAATCAAAGGTGGCCACATTTTTATTTGAGGATATGTGTCAGTACTGTTCTAGTGTTTTCCCTAACTCCTTGTTCTTTTTGCTCTCTGTGGATACAAAAAGGACAAATCAGACCTTCTTGGTGACATGTGATAACTAGTTAGTTATTGAATAAACGAGGGTTTTTTCTTTTCTTTACTTATAACTAGATGTCAGTCCTCAAAGATGACAACACCAGGAAAGATGTGATTCCAAGGGCTTGTCTTGGGTTGTGGGAAAGAAAACATCAAATTGTCAAACAGTGACAGTGTGGAGAGATGGCCGTGTTTCTCTCTTCAGAATCAGAATGCAGGCTGCTCATAGATGATGGAACCCATCAGATGTCTAGGCCCCTTGAGCAGAAGGAAATTCAAGCTCCTGCTGCTGCAACTACTGGGGAAACGTGCAGTGGCTGAAGCTACTGTGAATGCAGATCCCTGCAATGGCCTGGCCTGTAGAGAGGAGACCCCAAGCAGTGCAGGACAAACTCATCCCACCTTGCCCCAAGCCTCCTGGTTCAATGCCAGGCCCTTTCTCTGGTACAGACAAGCCTTTTTGAGGTGGCCAATGGTCAGTATCCTACTATTCTGGGAACCAAGAGAAACTCCTGTCTGTGACAACTTGGAGGCAGATGTCAGAGTGTTCTCTCCAGGTCACCAGCTGGGTAAGAAAGAGCAGGCTCCAGGCAGGAGAAGGGAGAGCTGATGTTCACAGAGGGCTGGCCACACTTTGGGTGTAGAGATAAGTACTTATGGTCATGTGACCACATGTCACCTGGATTACAGGAGAATCTGAGAGGGGCATTATCCCTACCCCAAGATGGTTTTCTCCCCACAGCCTTTTCCTGGGAGGTTGGTTTCAGCCAGAAGAGGTTGAGACTTGAGTAGCATACTCAGGCCAGATCCTGCAACAGAGGGGTCAGTACCAGCCAGAGAAAGGTTTGTGTGTCTGGGCAGGGTTCCACTCTTGGGCATCTGAAATCAATGCCCTCCAATCTCTGCAGGAGGAAAACTTTGATAGATCCACTTGGCCTTGAGCTAGGAATCCTTTGTGGGGAAGGAGTGGTGGGTGTGAGGATTAAGAGAGAGAGAGAAAGAGAGAGAAGATTGGGAGCCCATTGCAGGAGGAGATTGAGAGAAGGGGCCCAAGATGCACCTCCAAGGAAAATTCTGTTTGGGCTAATACATAACTCAAGGGGGCATATTTAAAAACAGGTCTCTCACAGTCCTCTAGACTCCTGGGGGATGTATGATTCTCTGGCAATAAAATTTCTTTCTGAAGCTGAGAGGCCAAGGCAGGACGATTACTTGAGCTCAGGAGCTCGAGACCACCCTGAGCAAGAGTGAGAACCCATCTCTAGTAAAAATATAAAAACTATTCAGGCATTGTGACAAGCACCTATAGTCCCAGCTACTTGGGACACTGAGGCAGGAAGATCACTTGAGCCTAAGAGTTTGAGGTTCCTGTGAGCTATGATAATGCCATGGCACTCAAAGCCAGGGCAACAGAATGAGACTGTCTCCAAAAAAGAAAAAAAAAAAAAAATATATATATATATATAAATATATATATATTTCTTTCTGGTAACCAAGTAGACATAGCTGTAGGGTTCCATCCAGTGAAAGATGGCACACGAGGCTCAGTAGCTGAACAGGTAGCCAAAGGTTTGCTCACTCAAGGGCTGGTCACACTCTACCTGCCCCAGCATTAGCAGACTGGCCAGTGAAGCCACAGGGTTGGACGGAGCCTCCCAAAGACTGGATTCAAGTGCACATGGGAGTTAATAACTAGTAACCAGACCAGGCTTCAATACCAAGGAGCTTTCAGTCCATAATGAGAGACAAGATAAGCCAAGTAGTTTCTTCTTATGATAATAATAGTTTATTGGCTATTTTTACCCACTTTAGTCCGGGAGCTACATGCACTTTAACACATTAAACCCTCACAGTGACCCTATGAGGTTAGCGCGATTACTATCTTCTCTTTTAAGATAAAGAAACAATACAAAGAGGCTAAGTTACTTGGACAAGTTACACCCCTGAGTAAGTGGCAGGGCTGGGATCCTAACTGAGATGGATGGCTCTGGGGAGGAAGTGAGAATGAAGACCAGCCAGCACCAAGACAAGCAGGGCTCTGTGAGGCCATCCAGCATCAACCACTTCCCAAAATAACCACATTGACAGAGGCTTTTACATTTAGCACGTCTGGTCCTCTAGTCCTTGTAGGAATAAGATCCAAATGCAAATGAGGAACCTGAGTCCCAAGGAGTAATGTAACTTGGAACAACTCACACACCTAGTAGCTTGGCAGAGTTAAGAGTCAAACTTGGGTCTGTCTACTTTACAGCTTGGTTTCTTTCTCTGTTCTATTACTAGCTGATTCAGAGGATGATGGGACTGCCTTAGCCTTTCTGGGGTTCCATGACATCAGCTTCTAAGATTTCCATGAGCATTTATTCCAACTTATGAGCAAAGCAAAATTTCTCAAGAGTTGAGGTCTCTTCATGAAAGGCTAAAGAGAAGTGAGATGTTTAAGGCCCACCCAGACGGAAGCAACATCCAAGTGCATGACAAGTGTCACAGTCTCCATGCCACCAGCAAGAGCAGCTTGTGACTGTGTGGGCTGTGTAGGCTTAGTGGAGGAGTCATGCTGAGATTAGTTCTTTTTTAATACAGATGTGCAAAGTAGAGTTACAAGAAGTTGTAGAGATCATGTTTGGGGTTTCTGGGGGGGTTGTTCTTTTGAGACAGGTTGTCACTGTGTTACCCAGTGTCATCATTGGATCCTTCTGCCTCAGCCTCCCAAGGCACTGGGACTGAGGGTGCAACCCACCAAGTCCAGCTAATTTTTTTATATTTTGTAGAGATGGGGTCTTGCTATGTTGCTCAGGCTGGTCTAGAACTCTTGGCTTCAAGTAATCCTCCCAAAGTGCTGGCATTCCAGGCACGAGCCATTGTGCCCAGCCAAGATCAAGTTTTTGAACTGTCAGCTGAGAAGACCACAGATAGAAAGGCCACTGTAACAAATGCTGACTGTAACTCATCCCTCACTAACTGAGTCATCTGTCAGCTTACCATGGATTTTTGCATATCAGTGCACCTGACTGGTCCAGGCAATAGGGTTGGTTACCTAAAATAATCTGAGCTGGAGGCACCAAAGGGTATTCTTGAAGTAAGTGGCATTTTGGAGTTTCTGAGGCTTGAAGCTGGCAAAATAAAATTTGTGGAAAACCCCAAGGGTCAAAGTCAGATGCACACTGGGACAAACAGAGACAAAAAGCAAAGGGGAGGAAGCATCAGAAGGCACAAGGCCATTGTCACTTTCTCTTTTAAGATCAGAGTCATCTGTGTATAACAGAAAACTCCACATAACAAATAGGAATTATAGAAGTTAGAAAAGTAACAGACAGAAAGCAAGAAGCATGGTTTATTTCTTTGTCTCATGAAGTCCCAGTGTGAGCTGTCCAGGGTTAGCATGGCCAGTCTGCTCCACAGCAGTCTTGACAACTGTTTTCATTCCGGTCAATGTTGGCTGCAGTGACAAATGAGCCTATAAATTTTAATGTCTTAAAAAAAGTGGTTTCCCTGGTTATTTAACAGTCCAAAGTAGGTGCTTCTCATCAGCAAGCATCTTTCCTCCACGTAGGTCCAGCCCATTGTAAGCTCTTACAGGTTAATAAAAATCTTATAAAGAAATATTTTCAAGGAATCAGGGACACAGACTCCTTTCATCCTGTAGGTCTGCCATTCCCCAAAGCCTCAGAATCGTCTGCACTTGGCCAGATGAGCACAGAGGAGGGAATGTGGACTCTCAAGGGTCATATCTGAAGGTGCCCTATTAAAGTTCTATTCAAATTCCATTGCCTAGAAAATATTCTAAGCCTGAAGAGAGGCTGGGGAGCAAAGTCTGGCTAAGTATCCAAGAAGAAGAGCAAATAGCTTTGGACACTAAACTTTACTATGGAGACTCAGGCTCCATCCAGTTCCTTGAAGCTCAAGAGTGTGTCACCCATAGAGTCTGGCTCTTGATTAAAAGTGGTAGCCAGCAAAGTAGCTTTCTTAGAGATAACATGAAGAACCACTTAACTAAATCCTCAGCATAAGTCATCACTCCCTAAATAATTAATCTCTTGGGCCAGTCTGGATTTTTCCATCCAGGAGGTAGAACAAAAAATAAATAAAAATTAAAATTAAAAAAATCAAAACCAAAAGCAACAAAGAAAAAACAAAACAAACAAAAAAAACAGAAATAAGGCCAAGTGCCAAATGTACTTTAGTTTCCTCATCTGTAAAATAGAAAAATAAAAACACTTCATAGGGTTTTTATGTAAGAAACAAAGTAGTTGACATGTGTAAAATGCCCAGAAGAGCACCTGACTCAGTCAATGCTCGGTAACAGACAGCGCTGGGAAGAAGGGCTGAGGAGAGACGGACGGGAAGGCTGCCCTGAAGCGTGAGCTCTTCAAAGCAAAAGTTTCCCAGGGTTTCTGCTTATCTCCCGTGGTCTGAACAGAGTCACATGGTCATGCATAGCTGCAAAGGAGGCTAGGAAATGCAAGTTTTATTTCAGGGACTTCTATGCCTGGCTTAAAATCAAGAATTTTATTACTATGGAAGAAAAAGAGAACGGTTATTGGGAGACAACTCATAGTTTCTGCCACCTTCACCAAAAGCCTGGATAAGGCTCATTTTCCATGGCTGCTAAGTTTCCAGGGAGTGGGCTTAAAAGACAGACTGGGACATGAGACAAACACCTCAGCCAGGTTTATCTTAGTCTTACTGAGGTGCCCTGGCCTCACCTCTGGCCCCAGGCATGCACTGTTGGGGGACTTTGGCACCCAATCAGGGGCCGCTCTGAGGTGATCCTTGCTGGGTGCTACTCCTCCATGGCTTTGAGCACCCCACTTTCAAATGCATATATTTCATTCCAAATGTATTGGGGGCTAAGTGGGAACCCAAGCCACCTCCAGGACTGAGGCTAACTTACCTCAGAGAGAAAGAGAGAGATACACACACAGAGAGACACAGAGAGAGACACACACAGAGAGACACAGAGAGAGAGACACAGAGAGACACACACACAGAGAGACACACACACACATAGAGACACAGAGAGAGAGACACACACATAGAGACACAGAGAGACACACACAGAGAGACACAGAGAGAGAGACACAGAGAGACACAGAGAGAGAGACACACACAGAGAGAGACACACAGAGAGACACACACACACAGAAACACAGAGAGAGAGACACACAGAGAGACACAGAGAGAGAGACACACAGAGAGAGACACACACACAGAGAGACACAGAGAGAGAGACACACACACACAGAGACACAGAGAGAGAGAGACACACACAGAGAGACACAGAGAGAGAGACACACACAGAGAGAGACACACAGAGAGACACACACAGAGACACAGAGAAAGATACACACACAGAGAGACACACAGACACAGAGAGAGACACACACACAGAGACACATAGACACAGAGGGAGAGAGACACACACACACACAGACACAGAGAGAGAGAGAGAGAGAGAATACCACTTGAAGAGGAAGGAAGGTGGGGGTCCAGGCAGTGCATTCACATGCCAAGAAATGCCAGAAGTTTCGAGCAAACCCCCAGAAGTTAGGAGAGAGGTGTGCAGGTTCTCCCTCGTCGCCCCCAGAGGAACTAGGAGTGGCCCACCCCCCCCAAAACATGGACCCAATCCTACCCACACATCCGTCTCAGATTCTAGCCTCAGAACAGGGAGACAATAAATGTCTGCTGTTAAAGCTGCCCAGTCTGTAGTAATTGGTTGTGGTGGACCTGGTCTGGCTTTAGTTTGCCATCAGGTTTTGAATTTGCCATCAGGAGATTTGCCCCTGTCATGGAGACCGGGGCTCCCCAGGTGGTCCAGTCCCAGCTTGGCCTTCCCCATTCCAGCCCCTCCCCACTCACCCCGGCTCTGCCCATCTGCCCCTCTCTGCCCCAGGTCTCTCTGTCTCTGAAGCCCTCCGCCTCTGCTGCCAACGCACCTGGTGTTGATGACAGTTCTCAGGGACCACACATTCACTTTAAGAATCCTCCTCTTATAGAACTATTTACAACTAGTGCATACGTGTTTTAGGTGAAGCCCAATCCTCCCCTTCCCCTTAGGTTTTATTTGCACAGCAAAATGAAATAGAGTTGAACATCCTTCAGACAAATGGACAGTCACACCAAATAATTAATTAGACAGACCACTTTTCCTGGGAGAGGGAGCAACATTTTTGTCAGAAACAAAGTCAGGGGTAGGTTCTCAGGGCTCTTCCTCTTCCAAAGGTCTGGATATGGCTTTTGTGTCTGGCCCACGATTAACCTAGCTCTTCCTAGTATCTGGGCCACCCATATGAGAAGTTTCAATCGTTATCTACAAAGTGCTTTTTGGTAACTGAAATAAGTGGTTTTATGAAGGAGAAACTAGCAAACGGCTAAACCGAAAAGGCCCAGAACTCATCTGACTATATATCCAAGAGGTGAGTCCCAGCACACGAAAGCTTCCGGGCCACAGAGCAGAGGGACAGCCGTCATGTGCCCCCAGGCTTCTCAGAGCAGCCAAAATTTCCAAGATTTTTCTCCCTGAACACTCCAAGGAGTCTCATACCCACATGGTCTGCTTTAAGTTTAGAAACTACAGTCACTTCAGCTGCAGGGCTCATAAAGGAGGGCCCTGCCTGCCAGAGTGTATGTAAAAGGGGAGGCCTTGAGGGGTCAAGGAAGGGCCTCCTTCCCCAAACTGGGAAGCACGTGCCATCTGCTCAAAATGAGCAGCCTTGAAATTCAAGAGACATCCCAAATGAATAACACGAGAGGGGGCATCTAGAGGACAGTCTGCAGTCTCTACCGGCCCCACTCTCCGCACTGCTGAGGTGTGTGCAGCAGAGAGAGAAGGCAGCTCCCAGGTGAGCATCAGTGAGCATCCAGGGAGGACGGAGGGCAGAGGTGGCCACAGGAAGACTGCCAGGAGCCATAACCTGGCAGTGGGAAGTGGGGCAGATCAGGAGTTTCCCCCGCTGTCCGGCTCTTGGTTCAGGGAGCAGTGAGGGGCTTCGCTGGTGCTGGCACCTCCCTCGTACACCTGCCTGCTTCTCCAAGTCCTGCAAGTCCAAAGTTCCCAACCACATGTGCTCTTGGGTCCTGGGAGACACACTTGGTGTAAAGGCTACTCCTGGGAGAGGATGGGGGGGGGGACGTGCTACCCTGGGTCCTGGCCACAGTGCAATACCAGCCCCAGCCTCATTTTAGGGAAAGGGATGGCAAAGAGCAGAGGACAGGGGATCTAGACTGTGTCACATCGAAGTTTTGTTTTGTTTTGTTTTTAATTTTCAGATGAATAATTCAGTGGCTATGCCAAAGTTGAAATATTTTTCTGTTTTCAGTAAGATGTGAGAAAAGGAAATGAATTTTAATGAAATGTTTTGGTTTACTTTATCTGAGGCTTCCAGTGTAATGGGATTCCCACGCCCTAAACAGATGTCAGCTATTTTATCCTCTTCTCTGCAAAAGCCACAGATAGTCATGCGGCTGCCCGGCTCGGGCCTCTTTCATCCTCCTCACTTCCCGGATGGGCAGGGCTACCTGTGAGCACAGGGCCGGTAGGACTTGGAATGCCCCAGCCATGCCGGGAACTGAAACGGCAAGTGATGATTATTATGTCTCCACAGGTGAGAGCAAAAAGCACCTGTCCCACATTCCTGAGGCCTGTTCAACCCTGTCCCATCAGGCCGCTGAGGCTTTGGCAGACGGCCCAAGCTCTCTGAGACAACCACTCACAAGAGCAACTTGAGCATCTTACAGTTCTGAAAACAGGCTTTAAAGGGAGGCGGCAAAAGGTGGCAAGATCTCTAAAGGGAAGGCAGAGATGTCAGGTGGAGGTGATGTCACAGACGTCTGAGAATATGCCAGAACATGAGCTAATTTATAGCTGCAGGCGCAGGACATGTTTTTGAGAACAAGTTTCTGAACTAAGTCAGCAACTAACAGACCACATGGATTCTCTTAAAGGGGATTACTGATGGGATTCCTCCTGATTCAAGAAAATGCCTGCCCAAAATTAGTTGTCATCACTAGATCAATCAAAGAAATGAGTCACTAATCCCTTCCCAAGTGTGAATGCTGTGGGGGGGGGAGGGGGAAGAGAGGCATAGACCCTGCCTACAAGGGCTTAGGAAAATATGCTTATTGAGGCAATTATTATGCACAACAGACCAAAGAAAACCCAAAGGACGTCTGTAATCAAGTTCTCCTTGCCTGGATTCTCAGCTGTCACCATCCTTGGGGTGTCACTATGTCTAGAGACCCAACTGAATGTCTAAAAGGAGAAAAAGAAGAGTGGTTGTTAAAAGAACACAGCTATAAAAGATTTATGTTGCCATAGGGAACTCATAATAATTCTCTTTTCACATACTTTGCCATTTAAGGTTTTCAAACCACAATCTACATCACTGTTGCTTTGGTAAGAAAAGGGTGAAGGTCTTTGTCCTAGTTCTGCTGGTGATTTAGAGGGGTTGTTGAGATTCCCAGTCCTAGCTCCCCAGGAGCATCTCTGCTCTTTGTTTTGGGTGGGGGTGACCCAGCAGGCAGAAAATGTGTGGAGTAGATGACTCTAACGGAAGCCAAACACAAGCCTCCCCCTTCTCTCTCTCCCCGGGTCTGTCTCCCTAACAGGGGAAAGGTCTGACACCTTCCCAGTACCCCATGCCACTGTGCTACCCACCTTCTCAAATGTTACCATCAAGAGCAGGGTGGGGGGAATGCTATGAATCAATTTGCACTTTCTTTTCCTCCTTGGGCTTCAGTTCCAACAGCCTATAAACACAGATTCTACACTGGGCTAGCCCTTAAATCCCACCATGCACACCGTCGCTGAAGGGAAGGCAGAGATGTCAGGTGGAGTGACATCTCCTCAGAACTAGCTCAGTTTAATCAACTGTCTTGACACAGTGGACATAGTGGCCAAACAGGAGCCAGTGTCCTGTTTCAAGCCTGAGAAGGTGATGGAGGGGATGCCAGGAACCCAGCAGGGACAATGTCTATCTCCATAGCTTTGCAGATATCCAGAAACAAGATGATACGGAGAGAGGGGGAGACCTGGTGTAGATCTGGCTCCAGGAATGGATTTGGGAAGGAAAAAAAGGCATCAAGAGAGTGAAGAGCCCTGGTGTGTAGACAGCTGCGACCAAGGGCTGAATGAGTCAGTAAAAACCTGTGGGAATTTTGCATAATCCAGAAAAAGACACCTACCCCCCTTCCTGACCATTAGAAGACAAACTCCAAATGCATCAAAATTTAAATGTGAAAAATGAAATTACAACAGTGTAAGAAGAAAACATGGACACATTTCTTTGGAACCTTGGTGTAGAAAAGTCCTGCCTGTGCCTTAAAGATCCAGAAGCTGTAACTAAACTAAAATTGATTGCATGCATTTTTATAAGCCTCTGGAGAGGGAAAAATACCAGAGCAAATTCAAAAGACATGTAAATGAGAAAAAGTATTCGTAACTCATAGCTCCCACTCTATAAAGAGCTCCTAGATATATGGAAAACCAATAATCCAATAGAAAATGGAATAGAGAGTTCACAAAAAAGAATACAAATCGCTGTTAGATTTATAAAAGATGCTCGAGAAAGGAAATTCAAATTAAAACTACATTGAGATAACACCTTTTACTCCTCAGTTTGGAAAAATCCAGAAGTTTGAGAACACATCTTCTGGAGAATCCGTGAACAGGCATAGCTCATGGAAATGCAAAATGGTTCAACTCTTGCTGAGGGTAATGTGGCACTTAAATATCTATCAAAATGGCTAATGTACTACCTTCGCCCAGCGACCCCACCTCTGGGAATTTAGCCATAGCTGCTCAGGGACACAATTAAGCATGGACAAGATTCATCATTGTTCAATATGAATCATAAGGAGGAACGTTATCAACATTATCATAAGGCGGAAAACTGGAAACACCTCAAGTCTGCATCAATCGGAGAGTTTAAAACATTTGCATGCTATCATGTTTAACATAAACAGCGTAATAATAGCATGCAACTGTTTTAAAAAAGTGGATGAGGAGCTCTGTATACCCTAAAATGGAAAATTTCCCATCATATAGGAAGTGGGGGTAGCAAGTTTCGGAACAGTATGCTACCCTTTCTGGAAAAAAGGGAAAACTAAGAATGTCTATCCATATTGGCGTGCTTCTACGTGAACAATGCTAGAATACACGGCAAACTAATAAAAGTGGTTATGGAGGATGTCAGAGTAGCCAGGAATGGGCTGAGACTTTTGGTCTGCATCTGGTCCCCTAACTGAGGGTGGCAAGGGTCCAAAACCTTCCCAGAGAAACCATCCACTACCCCAGAGTTCTTCAACCTTTTTATCTCACAGCACACTTGAACCTATATATAGTTAAACTTCTGTGGTGCACTTAAGTGATGTTGATCAAAAAGGGGGGGGGCGGTGCCTGTGGCTCAAAGGAGTGGGGTGCCGGCCCCATATGCCAGAGGTAGTGGGTTCAAACCCAGCCCTGGGCAAAAACTGCAAAAGAAAAAAAAAGAAAGAGAGAGAGAAAATATATATACTTACTATGCCTTGAACTTCTTTTGAAAATAATTTAATTAGTGATCTTTAAAAATTTTCATGGCACACCTAAGATCCTCTCACGGCACACCAGTGTGCCCTCGTGCACTGGTTGAAAAATCACTGCTGTAGTCTGCCAAGCCTCAGCAAGAAATAATCTTTCATCTGAGTTCCACCCTCCATTCTGTCAAACTTCAATAAGAAATTCCAAGTTTGGAACTGGTGTTTCCTGAAAAGATAAGTCACAGCTGATTTCCAAGTTTAGTGAGGCTATTTGTGTGGTATAAAAGTCCACACCAGATTTCTACAAGACAGATTATACCACGACTGCGAGAGTACACATACGTGTCTCTCCTATTTCTGACATTATATTGTAAATATTTAAAATAAAGCAATCCTTTATGATGTTTTAAAAGTGTATGAAAGACGTACTTGGTAGTTCAGGCAATGTTTCCTGAGTGTGCGCTGTGTCAGACCCTCAGGGCCCTCATGTTCTGGAGTCTGGCCACACTGGTCTGCTACTAATTCCTTGCCCACATCTTCCCTCTGCTAAATGCCGTCCATGCCTTCCCTGCCTTCCTCTTGCTGGCAGACAAGTTGACTTCTACTTAACGCCGGGGTCTCAGCTCAAGAGCCCGTCTTCACACAGACTGCTTCAGGGGCTAGGGCAGTGGGCGAGAGAAATGACTACTCATGGCACGGGATTTCTTCTGGGATGACGAAAACGTTATGAAATTAGTAATAGTGGTTATAAAACTCTGTGAAAATACTCAAACCACTGAACTGTACACTTTAAAAGTTTTATGACATATGGTGAATCATAATCTATCATTTTAAAAAAATCTCTTCTCCAAGGAAGAGGGATCCCTTGGAGAGGGATCTACACTTGGAGACCCCATCCCCTTAGAGGACCCCGTGATACCTATTGTGGCAGGTGTCAACAATTATAAGAGTAATGCAGCAGGATACTGAGGGCCAGGTGCTAGAAGGGGTACATTGTAGAGAATTTAAAAGCAAGGCTAAAACTAAAAGTTGACGTTCTCTTTATGGATCCGCAGCTTGGCAGTTCTATTAAATAAATAATGCCAATGACGAAGTACATCTCTCCTCCCCAGTTATTTTTGGTCTAAGTTCTAAACAATTGCAAAGATTACTGTTGAATTTGAGCAATATGTATGTTAGGGTAATATCATTACATTCTTATTATCTGTTAATAAGCATTGTTATTCTACATGGAATTTAATTCAGAAAATTCCCAATTACAGCCAGCCTCCCACAGATGAACTCAGCTACGAGGGTTCTTTCTGAGATGTTTCTCACTGTCCCAGTTTGGAGTGGCTAAGCTGGAATTTCCAGCCCTATCCTACTGTCTGTACTTCTCTTTAAAGCATAGAATCAAAGTAAACACTGATAACACACTGATTACAGAGAAGGAAAACAGAACTTGATATACTACGAGTCTCTACAATTCAGCTACCACTTTGAGTTTTTGTGTTTTAAAATCTAAAACAGTGAAACAGGGAGAAGTTCAAGGTGTAATATTTTCATTTAATGAGTGAAATTTTTAGTTCATATGTGAAACATTGTACTGAATTTGACACTGAAATGTATTCTTCTTTTCTAATTGTTGTTTGTTTTAAACTAAAGAATAAATCAAGAAAACACATTGTTACTATAGTGGTAGTTGCCTACACTGTACCTTTTACATGTAATTTAGTTTTATTAAAATTCACTCCTTAGTTACCAATTATTTACATAAAATAATATTATATGAGATTCTATTCCAAAAAATATTGAGCTTAATCTTAAGTAGATATAAAACTGATTGAATAATCAGATTGTGTTTTTTTCTCTTTTTTGCATAATAACATCTAGTTCATTTTATCCTTTTTTTACTGACAAGATTACATAAATAAATATTCAATGTAAGAAAGTTTTTAGTGTTTGAATTTCTTTTCTGGCCACGCTTGTTATTCATTTCATGTTACAATTATTGCTAAAAATAATTTAGTCTCATAGAGAAAGAGATTATTTTCTAATATTCCCTTCTTTAATTGATTATGATAAAATTCATTAAGAATATATTGGGTGGCACCTGTGGTTCAAAGGAGTAGGGTGCTGGCCCCATACACAGGAGGTGCCAGGTTCAAACCCAACCCCAACCAAAAAAACTGCAAAAAAAAAAAAAAAAGAAAAAGAGAGAATATATTAATGAGCTACATATGTTCTGGGCTATATTTCTAAATATTTTGAATATGCATTGACTATATAATAAGGATATATATTTTCGAAAGCTATTCATATGTATTTAAAATATTTAAGAAATACTTTAGTGCAAGGCATCAGTAACTTGCCAAATTTGATGAATTAATTGGTGACTTAGCCAATTGGTGAGTTGTCTTATCCCTATGAGATGGATAGTTTTATTTCTCTTTACTTTTGTGGAAAAACCGAAGCATAGATTATGTAAAATAATTTGTCCATGGTCAGAAACCCAGCAGGGAGAGCTGTGCCTGAATCAGGATCTTCTAATTCTGCCATCCATCATACTGTATTGTTTTCTCATATGTCTCCCATTAAAACTAAAGTTGCCCATGAAATACCATCCAAGTATAGCAATAAGAAATGCTGCCTGGGTGAAGATGAGTAGCCACATGGCTAGAGATCCCTGACTACCCACCTAGGAGTCTGACTGTCATTTCAGCCCAATCACAAGGAGACAACCCATCAAATGCCAAAGACCTGCTTCCAAAGTGGTTCACTGGATCCATCTTCTGAGTTATATCCCTGACTGTGTTAAGTTCGTTCCTGCCTCAAGGCGTTTGCACCCCTGTCCCTACTATTAATAACTCTTCCTCATGTTACTTCCTCAAAGAGTCTCTCCCTGAGTCCCTGAGTTCTATTTCTAAAGTTACCACCATTGCACAGTTTCTTTTATTTTATTGCATACAGCATTCTATTTGCTTACCATCTATCCTACATGTCTCTCTCTCTCCCTCCTCTCTCTCTCTATCTGTATCAGATCAGTGCCTGGCATAGAATAGGTTCAGTATTATTGCAAGAATGAAGGTATGGGGCTAGGCCGCGTGGCTCACACAAGTATTCCCAGCACTCTGGGAGGCTAACGTAGGAGGACTTCTTGAGGTGAGGCATTCCAGACCAGTTTGAGCAACATGGCAAGACCCTGTCTCTCACAAAAAAAAAAAAAAAACAAAAAAATTAATTATCTGGGCATAGTGGTACATGTCTGTACTCAAATCTATTCAGAAGGCTGAGACTAGATTACTACAGTCCAGGAGTTCAAGATGGCAGTGAGCTATGATTGCAAACTTGCATTCTAGCCTGGGTAACAAAATGAGATTCTATTTTAAAAAAAAAAAAGAATGAAGGTATGAAAGGATTAGTAATGCAGTGTTAAGAATGATTCTAAAGGTCTCATCCAGCTCCGTGGGGCAAAGCACTATGAGAAGTCAGCCATGCAAGATGTGAGGAAGGATGGCACATCAGTGCCTCTGAGTCCTGAACCACCATGTTATCCAAGATGGAGAGACCGGTTGGGGCTCTCCCCTCATCAGCAGCCAGCAACACATGAGCTGGGTTCATCCCCTGATGGGATTTTGCAGAAGGGGAAGAGGGTGCCGAACAAGTAGGGCACTGCTCAGTGTCAGCAAGCCTGATCTCAGAATCA
This sequence comes from Galago senegalensis, assembly GCA_963575145.1. Lineage (NCBI taxonomy): Eukaryota > Metazoa > Chordata > Mammalia > Primates > Galagidae > Galago > Galago senegalensis. Next base: position 25,310 of record CAUYTI010042375.1, read on the forward strand.
GGAGGGCCAAGACTCAGGTTTCATATTCTCCTACAATACCCATCCATACACTGACAGTCTTACCTTCATGCAGAGACTAGGGATTTGGCAGGCAAGCAGAGGGACTCAGTAGGGTTCAAAGTTCAAAAAAAAAAAAAAAAAGCCTCTACCTGCTTCCCACTGCCTGAGTTCATGGAAAGGAGGCAGGAGACTAAATCCAGCCTCAGCTGTATTGCATCCTCTCTCCCCCTCCCAAGTCATTAACAAAGACTGACACTGTAGTATTTATCAAAAAATCTTGTTCCCTAAGTGGTGATACAGAATAATTATCTCAGCATGCAATCAGCTTAGCAATCTTCTTCAAAGCAATTTGTGGCAAGGATATGCATTTTTAAAATAGATTAAATTTTCAAGAGCTTGCCTCTTAAACCTGGTCAGAGTGTATTTACAACTCACCTGGTAAGACGATGCATAGCTTGAACTGGAATTCTCTTTCATTAGGTCTTGCTTAATTGAATCAAGCAAAGTCATTTTGGGATTGTCCCAAAAGAAAACCTTTCATCTCAAGGCAAATGTGTCTTAACAAGCCCCTAAGGTATATAAAGCCAGGTTTCCACTCACCCAGCTCTCTGCTCCTCCTTTTAGAAGCCTACCTACCAGTCGACTTCACAAGTGAGGAAATGGTACGGAGTTAACTGTTGCCAGTAAAAGCAACAAGTTAACTTTCCCCCCTCCTTTTAATTATGAAGAAACATCTTGTCTCCCTTCCTTCCTTCCTCCCTTTCTTACTTTTTTCCTTCCTTCCTTTCTTCTTCTTCAATAAATAAGTTGTGCATAACTGGAGTGCGCCTGCAAACCCAGGGCATGACCCTGGTTTTGTCATGAGCGTCAAGTTCAACCACATTTGATTTCCATTGGGTTGGGTCTGGAATTTAGGATGTTGATACATCTTTATTGAATCTCTCTCTTTTTTCTTTTTTTTTTTTTTTGAGACAGAGTCTCACTCTGTTGCCAAGGCTAGAGTGTTTTGGGGTCATTGCTCACAATTTCAAACTCTTGGGCTCAAGTAATCCTCCTGCCCCAGCCTCCAGAGTAGCTGGGACTACAGGCACCAGCCACAAAGCCCGGCTAGTTTTTATATTTGTAGTAGAGACAGGGTCTCGCTAGGGCTTAGTTAGGCTGGACTCCAACTCCCGAGCTCAAGCAATCCATCCGCCTGGGCCTGCGGCAGTGCTAGGATTACAGGCGTGAGTCATGGCGCCTGGCTATCTTTACTGAATTAAGGAAAAGCTCAAAGACCACGACTGCCTCTGCATTCCCCAGAAACCCGGAGTGTAAGCTGCTTTCCCTCAGCAGCCAGGACATTCTCTGGATTTCATGTGCCCTCCCATCCCCTGCCGACAACCTTCAAATGAAGTCTCAGACTGTGGAGGCCTGGGTGGAGCAGAGAGGTCAGGCAGTTCCAACCACCTCCCTGCCCAGGGGAAGGGCTGGCTCCTGGGCCACACTCCAGCCTAGAGAAGGCCTGAAGGGTCACTGACGTGATCACGGACGGACGTATCAAATCCAGAGGGGCATCTAGCAAGACCTCCCACAACTGCAACCACTCCCCACATCTGAAGCACGGCCTGCCCGGCACCCAAGAAACAGTTTCTACCGGACTCCCTGCTCCTAGCCCAGAGGAACCTAAGACTGCTTGTCTAGAAAAGTGACCTTATCTTCCCCAGCACTTTTCGCAGTAGGTTTCCTTGACTCAGCATAAATTCCTGTCCCCCGGACCAAATCAGAGTGGGCTGGAGCAGCGGTCCTCGCCTCCATCATCACCCCGGCTGCCATTTCCCAGTCTTGAGCGATCGTTGTTCATATCATATGTGACTCGGGGGATGACCAAGAGTTGAGGCTGATAAGAAGCTTCAGCATTATGGTAAATGAGTCCCTGCAAACTTAGAACCCAGTCATCTGACGCGTCACGTGGGCGGGGAGCGCGGCCTCCCCCGCCGCCACCGCCCTCCCGCGGCGATCGGTGACTCAGTGTCCCATGCGGGCCCGGGGAAGGGCCGCCGTTACATAAACGCCAGCGGGTTCACGCGGTGCCACCGGGAAGCGCCAACGCTCGGCAAACGCCACCCCGCCCCTTTATAGCTCCGGGACCTGGGGTGGGGTGGGGTAGGGGTGCTCTCGGAGGCACGGAGAGGTCCGCGAGGCGCCGCGGGTTTCTAGAACACAAAAAACAGGACCCATGAAGTTTCTCACTCGGGATTGGCCCCGGGTTGTAAATCCAGAAAAGGCATCCTCCATCCTAGCGCAATCCCGGATTTGAGGGAAGGCGTTTCCTCCCGCCTTCCCCAGGGCCCGCAGGGGTGGGGCGGAGGGGGAGGCCTGGGGAGACTTACTTTATTATATAAACTTGTAATTGGCTCTGGCTCCTGCGGCTCGCACTGCAGCCTGTTTCCAACCAGACAGGCTGTGAGGCCGCGGCTTCCTCCTCCTCCTCCATCCCCACCCCTGGTGCCCAAGCCCCACCCTTGTGCCTTCCCAACGCTACAGAATTTCACTTTCTTTCTATCCCTCCCCTGCACAGGAGATGGCACCCAGAATTGCACCATTATTTGGAAATGGTATTCCATTATTAACCTAATGTATGCCAAGCCTGCTAGCCCTGGCTCCAGATCCATATTTAGGAACGCCCCATTGACTCAGGTGCTGCAAAGCAGGCATCAGTCATCCTAGACCAGCATCTTCAAGCTTTTTCGAATGTATGTTGGAAGGCTCTGGGTGGTGATGGTAGGGGGGTGCTTGTTAAAACTCAGAGTGATGTGCCCCAGGCCCCCCCCCCACACACACACACGCCAGTTCTGCTCAGCAGCTCTGTAGTTGGCCCAAGAAAAGTGCATTTCCCCAAGTCACTCAGAGATGCTGATGCTGTGGAAGCATTAGTATAGACAAGGGCTGGGAGGCAATTTATTTATTTTTTCCCCTCCATTAAAAAGGTTTGACAAACAAATTAATAGTGTGAACAGGACATCAGGAAGACCAGCCTCCTCTCAGGGATTCTCTGGCAGTTGAGAAGCACACATTTTCAAACAACAAACATGTTCATTATAAATCATAACATCTATGCCTGTGCGTGCTGAAATACCCCTTCGGAGCACCTCAAATAAGCAATCGAGGTTGGCTCACTCCAGGAACTTGGAATTGAGCATTTTATAGCAGTAGCTGACTTCAGAGACTGGCCAGGCCCAAACCTCATCCAGCAGCTGAGAAACCAAGGGCAGCAAGGCTGGCAGATTCATGCAGTGAGCTGGGAAGGCCGCATCGGGGATTTGGGATCCCTAGACTCAGCCTCCAGCTCCACCACTCCTTAGCTGTGTAGTCTAACTTCTGTTTCCTAACCTGTGAAATGGAATCAAACTCTAGTTTTGCAGCAGTATTGTGAAAATTATATATAATGTATCAAAGCTACATAATTTGGATCAGCCTTGCATTATGTGCCATATTATTGCTCTAATTATTAGTGGTCAAAGCCACAGCTCTAATTAACTGTAACCCCGATTTCTAATCCAGATTAATTTTTCTTTCTTTCTTTTCCTCCTCAAGACAGAGTCTCATTTTGTTGCCCTCAGTAGAGTGCCATAGTATCATAGCTCACAGCAACCTCAAACTCTTGGGTTCAAGCAATCCTCTTGCCTCAGCCTCCCAAGTAGCTGGGACTACAGGCACCTGCTGCAACACTCCTCTATTTTTAGAGACAATGTCTTGCTCCTGCTCAGGCTGGTCTCAAACTCTTGAGCTCAAGAAATCCATTCACTGTGCCTGGCCCAGATTGATTTTTTTTTTTTTTTTTTTGAGACAAAGTCTCACTATGTCACCCTCGGTAGAGTGCCTGGATGTCACAGCTCAGAGAAACCTCAAACTCTTGAGCTTAAGCGATTCCTTTGCCTCAGCCTCCCAAGTAGCTGGGAGGCTCCCAGCTACAGGCTCCCACCCCAACGCCCAGCTATTTTGTTGTTGTTGTTGTTGCATTTGTCTTTGTTGTTTAGCAGGCCTGGTCCAGGTTCAAACTTGCCAGCCCTGGTGTATGTGGCTGGAGCCCTAACCACTGAGCTATGGGCATCAAACCCCCAATTTTTTTTTTCATTGACTTAGTGGGTAGGGAATATTTCTTTGAAAATATATGCCCATGGCACTTACATGTGTGTAGTATGTCAAAGTTCTTTCTAATTCCCAAGCATTTTCTCCTATGTAGTCCAACTATTATAAGTGAGGTGTGCTGGAATTTCTGGTTGTTCATGAGTTTGATAGAAGTAACAATCATAGCCCCAAACCAGGAAGATTCAAGATGCCACTTTAGCACTTTCATGAAATACAGACTTTGAACTGACTCAAATTTCTCCTGGTTTTTAAAACTGGCATTTTTCAGTTCAAAGGGGCCTTGGGCAGGGGTTGGGTAAATTCCTAACACCCGAGGCAAATACCCTGAGAACGAAGGAATCTTTCAACCTTCAGTCTAGATGTCAATATTGCCCCCTCTGAGCCCCGAATGGGCAATATTAGTGCTTTAATGGCTTCCCTGTGTTTTCAGCAAATAGGGCTGCTAGTCATCTTTTTGCACACTCTCTTGTCAAGCTCCCTGAGAGATCCCTGCTGCTTGGAGAGTCCCAGGAGTGAAAGGGATGGGGGAAGGAGGGAAAGCAATCCGATAATCCTGGTGAGTAAATTGAAAATATGAAACCCAAGGTGGCACTGGGCACCATCATCGGTGCTTGAGTACATGGGTACATGGCATTCACTTCCCACATGAAATGAGATGCCAAATTGCTAATAGCCTCCCTGGGGTTCAGTTCCCTGCTGTGATGCCTTCCATGATTTCATCCGAGTTTAGGCAAATTAAAATATCACGGTGCCCCACGCCTGAGGCATGCGCTCATGCTGTTGATGCTGAAGCTGAAATTCTGTAAGGAAGGGAAACTTCTCCCCCACGTGATCTGATTGCAAGTTCACTCTCAATGGATATGTTCAAGTAAGATCACTCTTACTGTAAGGATCATCGTGATGTCTGTGGCTTTTAAACTGTTGTAGTGGTACACAGAACAAGTTTGGAGCTATTTTTAATTCTCAGAATTTGTGTCTTTTCCACATTAATTTGGGTGTTTTTGCACCTCTCCAACCTGACTGATTCAGCCTTCGGCTTTATTTCATAATTGCCTTTATTTTTAATCCCTCACCATAGATTGAAGTGGTCTTGAAGGTTTTGAATTTCCATTTTAGTTCCCAAAGCTCGTTGGATTATGAAACCACACACAAGGTTTTAAACTCCAGTGGGGCATACTGAGATTTTCGTGCCTAATGTGTCTTCAGGTAGGTGGCATCTGTAACTAGGCAGGAATCTATTTTAAATCAATATACTTACTCATCTGAACATTTATTCTGGGTTTATTCAGGTTGTTTTCATAGGGCAGTCACTGTCACTTATTTTCTCTTTTCATCTTTCCTTCTTTCTTTCTTTTTTTTAGACAGAGTCTCACTTTGTCACTCCTGGTAGAGTGCCATGGAATCATAGCTCACAGCAACCTTGACTCTTGGGCTCAAGTGATTCTTTTGCCTCAGCCTCCAGAGTAGCTGGGACTATTAGCACCAGCCATGATGCTCAGCTATTTTGTAGAGACAAGGTCTCACTCTTGCTCAGGCTGGTCTTGAACCTGTGAGCTCAGGCAATCCACCCCCACAGCCTTCCCCAGTGCTAGGGTTATAGGCATGAGCCACTACGCCTCAGCCTACTTCTCATTTTCTTTATACTTTTCTCCTTTTGACCAGTAACTTTTTAGTATGTCCTTAGGTATGTTGCTTGAAAGATTTTGATTTATGCAACCTATTCCAAACTTAAGAGCATGGCTCATGTTTCTTAATATTGAAAGTGAAATTTGATTGTTTATGTGACAATTATTGATGTATGTAATCTATCCAGACCTATCATTTACAGATCTCTCCAGAGAAGTAAATTTGATCTAAAATGCAAATAATTTCTCATTTGGTTCTCTTTCAAAGCTACCATGTGATTGTTCCATGATGGGTTAATGACTTGACTACTAAACGTTTTCTTACCCAGCAAACAACCTGAGAACCCATTATGCCAGACCCAACGCCTGGTGTTAGGCTTACAAAGGAAAGTGAGTAAGGTCCTTTCTTGTGGAGAATCTAGTGATGGTGGCAAAACATGAATGGATCAATTATTGCAGTGCATGATGGGAAGAAGGGCCAGGGGCTATAGAAGCCAGAGGAGGGGCATCTAACCTGCCTTTGGAAGGCCCGAATGGCTTCCCACAGTAGGTGGCACCTCAGCTGGGTATTACAGCAAAAATAAGAAGAATTGGGTGAATAGAAGAGCAGGCCAGTCTGTAAAAATGGTGCTTGGAAATGCTTTTTATGTAAATTAAGATAGTCTCTGTCTACACATAACAAAGACCCAAATAAATAATGACTGAAACAAAATAGAAAGTAGTTTTTTTTCATAAATAAACAAAGTCCAGGGAGGATATTGAGGCTTTCCGGTGTCAGTAACCGAAGATCCCACTATCTTGTTGCACTGTCATGTGTAGCTTCGATTCCCCAGATCACTTCTTGGCCCAAGGTAGCTGTGGCCCAAGGTAGCTGAGCTCCTTCTGTGGCAGCCTCATTCCAGGCAGCATAAAGGTAGGAGAGAAGAAGGAAAGGGCCTCATCCTTTAAGGAAAACCTCTGATATGCCACACTTTTCTCATGGACAAGATTGTATCACATTGTTCCACATAGCTGCAAGGGAGGTATGAGGTCTTTGCATGGCAATCCGCCCAAGTAAAAGGCAACGTTGTTACTGAAGGAGTAGAGGCACTACTGGGAAGCAAGGGTCTGTGCCCTAGTGTTGATTGTGGGTGGGAGAGAAGGAAGCTTATCTTGTTTCAGGGAGTAGATAAAGGTAAGTAGGTCAATTTGGTTTAGAGTTAGGTCTGCCAAGAGATAAAGGCTGGGAAAATAAATAGATGCAAGGTTGTGTGAGGTCTTGTAAACTGTGTCTTGCTGAGGAACAGGTATTTTATCCTTGAGATGGGGGGGGGTGCATAGGGAGGTGAGGGCAAGGCCATCATTGGGAGGTGAGCATAACCTTTCAGGAGAAACTGGGACAGGAGAACTAGATAGTGGTATCAAGGATGGGGAGAAGTGAACAGATTCCAGAGATATTAAAGAGGTAGAACTGGTCAGGTGCAGGTGAGATGTAGGTGGAGAGAGTCTAACGATGGCAGACACTCAGGCACCTGGGTGGCTATGACCCCATTCACTGGGATAACAGGGAATGCTGGAGAAGTTGGGTGGAGAACATAAGTGTGGCTGGACACTGCATCTGCATATATGGATTGGGTTGATCCATTTTTTAGCAGCTTTGTTGAGGCATAATTTTCATACCATAAAATACACCCATTTAAAGCATACAGTTGGACGAGTTTTAGAAACATATAGTTGTGCAACCATCACCATTAATGAGCACTGGATATCAGAAGGCTAGCCACTGTCCCAGAATGTTGCACTGTGCACCTTTACATCCAAGTCCCTGCTACTACCCCAAGCTCCAAGGAATCAGATTTGCCTTCTCTCAGAACCACTTTTTAAACTGTAAATTCAATAAATGATGACTACAGTGATTCTCTGGTGGAAAAGAGGGAGTCCTTGATCATGAATCACCTGGGGGCTTTTTCAGACCACATTTCTGTCCCACACTCCCTCAAGGTTGAGTTCTCTTCCTCCCTTCCCCATCCCCAGGGTGAGCCACTGTTAGAGTCAGGGATAAGGGATATTCTTCAAGTATATTAGGGTGGAAAATGGTAGGGAACCCCTAAGTATGTTGTTTTTTAATAATGAGCTTGATAGTATTTGTCTTATTGTTTTCAAATAGGCATTGACAGTTACCCAGCTAGAGCTCAGATTTTGGTTATGTCCCAAATACCAGAGAAGATATGGTCTCAGAATGTCTTTATGACATAGCACTTTTCAGGACCATCCTCTCATCCAAGCATGGCCCAGTATTACTGAGGCACTCGCTCTGATCACAACTCCTTGAATAAGGATTTTTTTTTTTTTTTTTTTGAGACAGAGCCTCAAGCCGTCCCCCTGGGTAGAGTGCCGTGGCATTACAGCTCACAGCAACCTCCAACTCCTGGGCTCAAGCGAGTCTCTTGCCTCCGCCTCCCAAGTAGCTGGGAC